>OZ012722.1:11885017-12153195 GCA_963942605.1 Poecilus cupreus
AATTGTCACAATACAGTTGTCAATTAGTAACTTGTAAAGATTCATTTTCAAAGGCAGTAGAGGAATGGGTAAATGGTGTTTACAAGTGAATGTTCAAAATATTACTTTGGGCAGACTAGTAGAACTATAACAACAAAAATTACAGAGCAAAAACGGATTATTCGTCTTAAACAACCAGACAAATTTGCTGTGGCTAGTCATGTAATTTAAATAAATTTTATCCAACATCTCTCAATAAATGCTCTATAACGATGGCGATTTTAAACAAGAAAAGTAACAGATTACCCACTAGTGGGTATAATTTTGAGAAAATCCACTAGTGAGTAATTTTTTATTTAGAACCATAATAATAACACACAACACCTTGGTAACTACTTCAATTGTCATTTGAATTTAGAAAATTTAAAGCATATGTCACTGTCAAATAATATTTCTTTAATAAATTTTGCAGTTATAAAGAGGTGTTGGATAAAACGTTATATTTCACACGTGGGCAAAGTGGAATTACTCACTCGATAAAGTTACCACACTCAGCCCTCGGCTTCGTGTGCTAAAATTTTTCTCGGGGGTAATTCCTTACTTTGCCCACTTGTAAAGTAAATAACTATTGCAGAATCAAAAATTGTAGCAAGATCCAAATGAGCCAATGGCAAACCAATAAGAGAAGCTATAGAAAAGTACTGTAGAATTTTTCAAATTATTCGTCTTGTTATTTGATATAGATCCTAAAGCCTTATTCCATTTTAAAACTTCAAATTTGGATCTACAAAAACATAAATAATTTGAAACATTAATTTATAATATAATTTCAACTAAAAATCTTTTCATTTATCCCATTTATAATTTCCAAACAACTCCGTGTTCTTACAACAGAATCTAGTCCCGTTCCACACAAAAAAGATCGTCCAAAATACTTTCCGTTACTTCGACGAAAGCGAGAGTGTACCACTAAAGACATTCGGCCAGTCTACATACACTCAGCATGCGTTCCACACGCACACGCACACGCAGACAACCTAGTGGGCTGAGACAGGCGACAAGAACTCCAGATAGAGCGAGATGGACACTCAATGAGGTAGGGGAAAAGTGGTGGACACTGATCACTGACCATTGACCACTGACCACTTTCACTCTCTCTACAGCTTGATGAAGTAGAAACCCTCCAGATGTGATAGTTTCTGGTTTAATCAATGCTACTTTGGAAATATAATTATGATTATGTAATTATTATAGAGACTTTAAGGTGTGGGTATCAGTTGTCAGACTGCCACCGTCAATGATGTGATAATTTATGGAAGTGATTTTGTAAAGAAGTTTTTCGGTAATTCTTTTCACATGTTCCAGTAGGAAATCTTCAATCGATATGTTTACTTTTTGTAGATAAATATTTGTTTTCAAGTTTCCTGAATTCATTCTCACCGTTTTCCGTAAGGCCTGTGTCCACGGTGATAGAAATCGGTTCGAGATATCGGATATAATTCTCGAATCAAAAACTTGGATCGTGGACACTACCAATTTGGACAAAAAATCGAATAGAAAACTATAATGAAAAAAAGCGTTCTGTCCGATTTTTTCATACTAGTTGCTAACTTCATATAGATGTTACCAAATTAAAATTTTGACGTTTAATGTTTGAAAAGCTGAAAAATTTTCAATCAAAGCTGAAAATTAGAATTTTCAAACAGTTTCTGAAACATGAAATATATTTTTTATTTATTTCTCGTATAAACAAATTTTATTTACTTATGTCAGAATAATTTCTTGAGTTATATTTTATTAGTTTTTAGTATTTGTAGAATTGACAGAAGCTAACTTCATAAATTCGACTAACCTGACATATGTTATCATACAAGTTCACTATTTATGATAAAGAACTATATTCCAGATCTCGGACCGTTTTCTATCACCGTGGACACAGGCCTTTAGAGATTCTATTTGTTCCCCATGAACAAGATATGTCGAAGATTTCATTATAACGTTGGGCAACGTTCCAGTTTTTGTAATCATATGAATCAGTGAATTAATCCGAGTTTTGCGAGTCCAATAAAAATTCAAACTGTCACTTGTAACATTTGTTTCTATTTGTCAAAATATTAGCAAGTGTACTGCTGTTTTAACTCGCGAACGAGAAAAGTTGAATATCGAAACTTAAAATCGTAAGTTTCGAGACAATACTCAAAATTAAAATGTTTTGTACATCCGAAATTAGACTATAAAATAATCAATTAAATTTATTGTAAAAATAGAAACAACTAAATAAATATTCCAACTGAGACATAGCAGCAATCAAATTTAAAACAAGTCAGTTTTTTCTGTATCTGTTTCTAGTTTTAAATTGTTCTGTTTTATAATATATTTGAGTAATCGTATAGTTACAATGAGAACAAATAAATAATTGAAATATCTATATCATAAATATTGATTTAAATAATATAAAATAAATATATCATCATACTTTTTCTCAAAATGGGTGTAACACTCTGCTTACGCAGATCTAACTCAATGACATATTTGTTGTATGAAGTGCGGTTACCAGCCGTCAAATTGTAGCATCCAAAGATGTTAGTGGAGGGGGAACTACAGAAGTAAATTTAAAATGACAACTTTGGACTGTGGATGTAGATGTTAGTATATTTAGAATACTTTGGTAGGGCTATGACAATGTCAACAAAATATTAATGTAATTAAATATAATAAGAACAATATTAGAACCAATAAAGATATTAGAAAACGAATACAAAATGAGAATAAGTTATGAAATAAAACAACAGTTGAAAGGAGAAGAAATAGTGAAAAAGTTCAAGCAACAGAGAGTCAGATGGCTTGGATATGTAGGTATGGCGAGTAGAAGAAAAGGATCAGTAGTAGAATGGAGACTAGAAGAAAGAGAAGAAGAAGCAAGCCTAGATCAACATGACTAGTAGCAGTAGAAAAGGATTTAAAATCAGTAGGAATTAAAAACTGTCAAAGTAAAGCAAAAGATAGGATGATGTGGAGAAACCTAACTAGGTACAAGGATTTAAAGGAAAAGAAGAGAAAATTGGTCCAAGGAAACAAGAGAATCTACAGAGCTTCATACAAATCTAAGCAGCATTACCCCATCACTAACATTTTATTCAGCATCTTCTCGAGATGTTCAATCCACCTCAACTGACTCACTCTTTGAAATAATCATAGATGCTATGAAAACAAACAAATATTAACTGAAACATCCATTTCACATGTCAAATATATGTCAAAGGTAATTGTTACATATTAAAAAAACTGATTCATGAGTAGAATAATATCGTGTCGTGCCCACACCAGATTTTCTGTACTTTCTTCCAAACACAAACCAAAATATGAAGCCTTAAATTTCTCAAAATCTCGCTAAAATCTCTGACAAATTGGTCAACAATGATTAAACATATTTGATAAATGAGTTAAATATTGAAATCAGCACGATTATGCTAATTTAATTTCATGACCAGAAGAATATAATAACGGTTTAGTTAATATCAACAACAGTCTGACATTGACAAATTATATACTTGACAGTAATCTCCACAAAACGAAAACGACCGAAGAAAAGTCCATTTAGCAAAAAATACTCATCATACATCATGAGGGGAATTTCTCTTTATTTCACGCAACGCATTTTTCTTTCGAAATAAGATTGAAGCAATGGAATTAAAACAGAATACTGTGAGGTAAACTCCCACTAACATTTTTGAGAATGTCTTTTGAGAACGATTAATAAATCATAATTTATTAAGAAATGCCAATATAACTTGATAGTGCTTCAAGTAAACTGCCACTTCTGATTATTGGAATATCACCAAAACTAATCAGCTTTTTCCAAGGATATTTAATTCCCATACAAAATATCAAAAATTATCATTTGGTAATTTTAGAGAAACCGTAACTCCAGAGATCCACATACACAGACATTATCGCGAAGCTATTAAAATTGTATTCAAGGGACTTTAAAACTTGCTCATCCACTGAAAACTCACTACCGAATTTTTAGCATGATACCTATACTTCCCTTACAGGTGTGACACTATAAAACAAAAAACAAGGATTGCAAATAAATATGTTAATTTACTAGATAATTTGCTAAATATAAATCAATAGTCAACTAAGATTTGAAATATGTACTGCTACAAATCTATTCATCCATTTTGATAAAAAGCTAGTCTAGTTTTTTTATCTCCCGCCTCCCTTTAGGTAAGGGAGGTATTGTTTTGGGTCCAAGAATTGGGTAGCGAGTTTTCAATGAATAAGCACGTTTTAGGGTCCCTACAATACGATTTTACTATTTTCGCCATGATGTCTGTATGTATGTATGTATGTATGTATGTATGTATGTATGTATGTATGTATGTATGTATGTATGTATGAATGTATGTATGTATGTGTGTATGTGTATTTTTTCGTCTCGCATAACTCAAATACTATAATATAAAAAAATACAATTTTGTGAATTTTTGTTTCTTATATTTAAATGAAGAGCTAATTAGATTTTCGATAAAATTGGTCAACCGGAAGTAGCAGATTACTTGAAGCTCTTAACAGTTTTTTGTGATAAACACGGTTAAATTTCCTTTTTGAACAAATTATGTTATTTTGAAACATGTGTTTTGATTACACTATTTCACTAATTTTCATTAGATTTAGAGATATAAAATATAAAGAAATTAGATTTCATAAATCTTGCATTCCTTGTACACCATGGAAACACTGTTTTCTTTGTGAAATATATGTCAAAAAATTAAATAAATATACGAAATTAAAATTAAATTTCTCAAATATAAATAGAAAATAAACAAATAAGAAGGTATGTTTCTGTATCATCAAATACTATTTTGTATCGTTTAAAAGTAGTAATGGGCGGGAGGTTATGTGTTGGCCATATCAGATTTTTTTTAATGATTCTTGTACATTCTTATTCCATGTTTAGGAAATTAAAATAAATTTAAATTTATGCACACCATATTTTTTTGTGTAACTTACCAAAATGATACCTACGTCGATGCAACAATTTAATATCATTTAAATGTCAGCAATACTCAAGTATGTATCACGCATATAAAGCTGCGAAAACCTGTCAAAATTACTATCAAGGTAATAAAAACAAAACACGCGGTTCATCTTTCAGTGCCCCAAAATACAAAGTCCATAATAACCAGTTTAAATATCATCACCCGGTTACAAAACCCGATAACCGCGTAAAAGTGTAATTACCTTCACGGCAACCGGTGGTTATAACTTATCGAACAATGCATCAAGTCGGTGGGTAATGTAATGGGAATGTTCGTAAAGGTGGGATTTCTACTTTATCGACGTGAAATGTTCGTATGTGAAGATGTTAACCAGAAATTTTGACTTGATTTTATGTGGGACAAGACTTTATTTTTATTTTAATTGTTGCCAGCAAGAGTTTTTTGTAATTAAGATTGAGCTGATTTTGAAATGTTTTGCAACGGGTTTCCAAAAATCGGATTCCTGGTATTGCAAAGTTGCTCTTATTTGTATTGGCTGTTTTAGTTTGTAGTGGATTCACGAGACTACTTAATAAGTAGCGTGGGACATAACCCAAATAATTTTGATTTAGCTCAGGTCATATACTTCACAACCCCCAAATTTGTTAGGGAAACTGTAGGGATAAAATTGAAGCAAGATTTTTAATGATAGTTATTACTTTCCTCCAAATACTCACCTGTAAGAGAGGTATATGAATCATACTAATAATTCAGTAATGAGTTTTCAGTGGATGAGCACGTTTTAGGATCCTTAAAATACGATTTTGATAGTTTCTCGACGATGTCTGTGTGTATAATTTTAATATTTTGTATATATCATTTGTTATCCCCTTGGGAAGAGCTGATTAGTGTTTTTTATGATATTCGAACCTAAACTGATAGTTTACTGGAAACCTAATCAAATTATTCAGTAATAATAATCAGTAAATTATGGTTTAATGACAATTTTTGTTATTAGAATAATATTTCAAATGTTATTATCTACAATTGTTGTCTGTAACATTTTTCCCTTACTGTCACCATTTACGAATTACAACAGGTTAAAGTAGATTTATATTTTGATTTGATATTTTCGTTTAAATCTGCTAACTTGTACTTTTTGAAATAAACAAAACAATGCTTGAAAAATGTAATTTTTTTGATATGTGCTGTAAATGAATACTAATTTTTGAAGGGTTGGGCGTTTCTTGATATTGCTGGTCTGTATTCCTACATTTTTTGATGTAGATTTATAGAACATTACAAAATGCGGTACGTATTCTCTTTTCGAGCAGTCTTATTCTTGATAGATGCTGATTGGTGCATTATTTAATAAAAAGTCTACGGCAGCAGGTAATATTTTTTAATAAATGCTTTAGAAATTAGATTGTTTTTGTTTTTTCGTAATTATCCACAGGCTTTTCTACCAGACATTTTGAGTGGCCTAGGTTTTAATGAGCACTAAGATAAATCGATTATGTTCAAAATTAACTTAATAAATGCAATTTGGACTAGTATATTATAATCACTGAAATATAATAATATTGGAACGCTTACTAACGCTGAAAATACTAGCCGAGAGAGATAACTATTTGAGAGTTATCTGTCTTTGTTGTACAATGTTTTAACATAGCAATCGCTCAATAAACACATAGCAACTGTTCTACAAATAAGAGTTAGACAAAGAAGAGTGGCCCAAGACAGGTATTTGTCTCAGGCTTGTTTTTTGTTTTCGTAAAAGACTACAAATACGTGTTTCAGTACTAGTATATATTAGTGATAATTTCATTCATTACAAATCTGACCAATCAGAATGTCTCATTTTCCATTGTTTTGCATTTTAGATAAGTGATTAAACAGCACCATGCTTATGAAAATTAGTTGCAGAAGCAAGATACTTACATGTTCTTTACCTTTACTGGTATTCTATATCTTTAAACATGCTGAATTAATCATTTCAAGTTTTTTTTATTTATTATTTTTTGACATTTATTTGACAAATAAAAAGAAAAACAAACAATTAGCTATAGTTACAATATAACAACAAAATTTTATGGTGCCTTTTGCTTATGTGTGTACCGATTTATTTATGTGAAAATGTGTCAAAATCAACGTTTTAGAATAATTTCTTCGGCAAATATTAAAGTTTATGCTATGAATTCATGAAATAATCTTGACATATACCCCTCCACCCCTCGTGCTAAAGAATTGAATCGATTAAATTTGATGTCTAGCTTATTTATAAAATTTTGCTTTTAAAAAAGTGTTATCGTACATAATAATTTAAGATAAAATCCCCCGATCTGCGGTCTCGAGATTTTTTCAAATTATTATGTACTCAAAACACTTTTTAAGCAAAATTTTATGCATAAGCTAGACATGACAAATTTAATCGATTAAATTCTTAGCACTTGTGATATAACTATTGATTATGATAAATTACAACAAATATTCGTTGAAAACAAATGCAACAATAACAAAATTGGATGTGGTCGTTCCCTAAACAAATGCTGGTTATTTATATGCCTTCTAAAACGTATATCTTCTCCACCTATGCATAAATATGACCTTTCGGCCTGATCTAAATTGATTGTTAGGTTTCCAAAGAACAAGAAGTTATTACTAGCAATGGTCACGCAATATTGCTCGCTCACTTGTTTTATATAGGCGGCAGTTGTTGCATTGTTTTACTCTTAATTAGAACGTGTTGTAACTGCAGGCCACGGGAATTACTCATCGGGGGATAGATATATTCTTACTTATCGCATAATTTTATGTTCCAATAAGTAATTGAGTATCTAGTTTTTATTGTTTGGGTTTTATGTTTCGTCATGCACTTGAGGCTCTTTTGTTTCGATTTGATAAAAATCTGGGCTGCTATTGGCGGAGAACCTACATTGTTATTATTTTTAAAATGGATTGGAATTATTCTTATTTGCTTGATTATTATTATTAGCTGAAAACTACGTAGATTACTAATTTAATAACTGATTTGTCCTTGAACTAAATGCGGGTAAAAGAAAACAATTTTGGGGATTTAAATTTAAATGCATATAAAATATTTTCATATTCACTTTACAGCAAAAATGTAAGTACAAAAGACCTATTTGGTTACCTAAATATTAATATTTCACGATGTATCAATCAAATTAAAATTAATATTTATTAGAAAAATTGTAATACAGCCAATGACAATAAAACCGAAAGGAAAAATATGTTACATTTAAAAAAAGTTTAGATTATTAATTACAGTGTTTTATTATTTTCTTTAAAAATTTCGTAGATGATTATAGAGATATAATGGCGAATTTTATGGGGTAAATAGCTCCGTGGTAACGTGTCGGACTGTGGATCGTGAGATCCTCAGTTCGAATCCCACTGCCGAAAGTTACAAATTTAAATTTACCCCTGTGGGTCCCCCTCCACTAACATCCTTGGGGGCTGTGATTTGACGGCTGGTAACCGCACTTCATACGCAAAAATATATCACCTACCGAGATCTGCGTAAGCAGAGTGCCACACCCGTAATGGGTAAAAGGCGTGATGATATATTTATTTATTTATTTATTTAATTCTTGTGTTAAATAACTAAATAAATTTGAAACTGTTATATGATATGTCTAATAATTTTCGTTTTTGTCTAATTTTCCATGGCAGTGTTAAAATATTCCTAATAAATATAAATTTTAATTTAATTGATATATCGTAAAATATTAAAATAAAGGTAGCCAAATGGGCTTTTCTGTATCCATTTTTAAATTCTGAACAACTTTTGTGTTTACATTTTTGCTGTAAAGTGAATAGGTAAAAAGATACAGGAATATAAAAGAGTTATTTATGTATCAAGGCACTGAAGTTTAACTTTTTATCACGAATATGGAATTTAGTTGCAGAGAGGCCCGTAGGGTGAGTGATAAAATGGAACTTCAGTGCCGCGGTACATATTAAATTTTATTTGAAATCTAAAATTAGAAAAAAACTGTAAAAAATATATTATATAGGTTAAGTTTATACATCTGTCAGTTGTCAATTGAAACTGACACTCAGTGTGAACATCGAACATTGAAGTTATCGTAAATAAAACTCAAAATTATGTGTTTTGTCCTCAATTTCGTCAACGGAATTAATTAGTTAATTTTTCTTGCACATTTTGTTTCATCTTTCACGTCAATATATGGGCAAAAATTATCCTACTTGTACATTCATTATTTAACGGTTGCCAACACTGGGTTTCTCAAAATAGTCGTATAATGGGTTGCTTTAGTGACGATTTCTGAGCTTTTAGTGACGATTTCTGAGTACTTTAGAGCCGATTTCAAATAAAAAAAGAAGAATTGAAATCCCTATAACACTACATTTCAAATCTTCAAACGGTATATCGACATCACCTCTAAGTAGAGTGCCACACCCATGAATAATTAAATGGAGTGATGATATATTTCTTTTCATTCTGTGTAAGTATTTATTTGTTTTGTATTTTCCCCATCAATTGTTTGTTGGTTTGCAAGACTGATTAATCACTTTACTTCAAGTTACAAGAAGTGTAAAAGATATCTGAAGTGTTAACGGAGTCTACAAGAAAGCCAAGGTGCTGAAGAAGTATTTGATTTGCAAACAAACGAATGAGCACATTGTCAATATATTAACGAGATACTTATGTGAGCATCCGTCGCTTGAAATTTGCAAAATATAATTTGTTGACTTTCTTACATTTCTTCTTCTTATTCTCCTTTGCCCTTACACCCACGTTGGGTGACGGAAATTATTGTTTTAAGTTTTTTATCAATCATCCAATAATTTCTAATCTTTACCATCTTTTATTCCTCTCTTGATTTCTATTTCTGTTATTCTTACTTCTCATGTTGTCCTTGGTTTCCCTATTTTCCTTGTATTATCAATGTTTCCGGATTCTATAATTTTCCTAACTAGGTTGTTTTGGTCCAATCTCATTATGTATTCATACCATCCCATTTGCTTTTGCTGTCTTTTTAACTGTATCAATATTTTGATTTAGCATTTTTATTTTCTCTGTCCCATTTTGTTTTCCCTATAATCTTTCTTTGGTATTCATATCTGTAGCGATTAACTTTCCCTGTTAATTCTTCTTCATATTCCATGATGGCTGTTGAAAAATCTACTGGCATTATATACTTGTAGTTCTTTTGTTATTAGTGTATACCGGGAGTTTTTTTTATCAGTATACATAGGTATGTATCATTACCATAGTTACAGTTAAAGTGATTGACAGCAATGTATTACCGCGTTTTTTTTAAGAGTGAACATAGGGATAATTTTCATTGATTATTAATAATAGTTAATCATATTGAAACAAACAATACAAGTTTAAACAAATAAGAAATTTGTTTTAATTGCTTTAGTACTTAATAAATTACATTGAATTGGCAAGAATTATTATTTTTAATAACTGTAAGTTATCCCTATGTGCACTCATAAAAAAAAACGCTTTAATACATTGCTGTCAATCATTTTGACTGTAACGCAGTCCTATGTATACTGATAAAAAAAACTCCCGGTATAGGGATGTATAATTACCATACTTACAATCAAAGTTATTGACAGCAATATATCAAAGAGTTTATTTCATAAGTAAATTTATAATAATTATAAACAATGTTCCCTTCCAATGTAATAAAATTTGTAAAATACTAAATTAATTAAAATAAATTTCTTATTTGTTTAAAGTTGCATTGTCTGTTTTATTACTATTTACTTTTATTAATAATCCATGTAAAAATACTTTATTACATTTCTGTCAAATGCTACCACGGCCTATCTAAAGCCTGTTTTACATCATACTTTTTTCGTCTGTTTTATTACTTTTTTTGTCTATACTTTTTTGTCTAGATCCATCCGAGTTTGTTTTATTTTCATACTTTTTTTGTGTTGCAATCGGATTACTTCGTTTTATGCCGAAATAATACGATATCAGTTCATGTCGCCAACTGAAGATAAATTTAAATCAATCAACGGTTCAAAAGCAAGTTCTTGACATGTTATCGTAAAGAACACTCAAAATTATAGTCTTTGGTTCAATTTCAAACAATAATTATCGTACAATCGACAACACTGACATATATTTGAAATAAAATAATTTAATAATCTACTTAGTTGATACAAAATAGGTTGCAGTTCGTAGAACCATTTTCTTTGTGCCAAATTTATATTTTTGTTTAAATTAATTGTATTCAAAACAATAAACACGAACGACGAACGAGCTAACAAAACTAACCTCAACCAAAAACAAATAAATATATGTTGATATTTCATATAACGCATGCGCACAATGTATCTAGTATGAAAATCGAATAGAAAAATGGAGCCGAACTCATATTTCTATACTAGAAACGTCTATTTCCATCCGAGAAATCTGCTGATTTACATTATACTTCGTTTAAATTTGGCTAGATGCTTCTAGCATGAAACTCGGACAAAAAAAGTATGAAAATAGAAAAAGTATAATGTAAAACAGGCTTAAGACATTATTGGAAGTGTTAAAAGTGGTCATCTTAAAAACAGTTATTCTTAATGTATTTTAAAACGGCGATTACATCCACTCAGCACCAGATAATTTCTTTCCAAATAATATTTACTCTTCTGCGAACCTGAATCATAAGAGAAAGGAGACACAAAAATAATTATTTTTAAATCTGCCATTTAAAAAATCATAACTTTCTTCTTGGGATTCTTAACCCATATTCATTGTCCAAACATCATTCGTCTCAACGTTTATCACTGATCATAAACGGAGGCTTCGGCAGGGGCACTTAGAAGTGCCATCCTAGTCAAAAGAATCTTCAGGGGGATTTATTTTGACGCCCAAAAATATTACATAGAAAATTTTTTGTAAAAAGGGTCAGAAATTACTAAAAAATAAGGGTTTTAGTGAACGATATAAGACCAATGATAATGGCAAGAAAAGAATGGAAAACTTTTAAGAATAAGGGAACGAATAATAATAAGAACAATATTAGGACCAATGAAGATAGCAGATAACGAATACATCATAAGAATGAACTATGAAATAGATGGCAGTCAGAAGGTGAAGACATAGTTAAACAGATTAAGCAGTAAAGAATCAGATGGCTTGGGCATATGTGGAGAGCAGAAAAAAATAATCAGTAATAGAATGGAAACCAGGAGGAAGAAGAAGATGTTGCAGACCCAGTTCGACATGGCTAAAGGATGTAGAAGATTTAAAACAAGCACACTAATAAAAATGTTTCCTTGGAACAAACAGATTCCTCTTAAATGAAGAAAAAAATTTATTTGAATAGTGCCAATTCGATTTTGTTTGTAGTTTAAATAAATATTCTTGTATGAAAACTAATTTAGTTTTGAAGGAACATATCAAAGTATTTAACTGAGACTCTTTATGGGGACGAACTAGTTTAATTCAAAATGATATCGTTTTAAATAAAAACGTTTTGTTTAAAATTAAAAACAACTTCTTTTTCATTATTTTTAAAAACAAATTTTAGAATAAGTACATGTTTTTTCAATGCAAAAAAAAGAAGATAAATAAAATTTATATTCAAAATTAACATTTTTTTTTATTGAAGTTAATCATTTTGTAAGAAATCAAATTTTCTTCTACAAATGCATACAAAAGGAAAACTAAAAATTTTTTTGAGTGCAGGAATTATAAAACTGGCAAAGTAGAATAAAAAATAGGAAAACATAGAAACCTAAACTAAATAGATTAAAAAAAAAAAAACAGAGATTAATTAAGCCACCCCAGCAAACACATCTGTAACATTGATGTACCTGGTATGTAATATCTAAAACCTAAGTAGTATTTCATTTATATACGTACTAATAACGTAATATACATATACCATGTCGGACATCTCTTGAGAGAGCGTAAAATTATATTGTTGGTATGTCACATTGGCCTTGGACATGGTACATACCTACAACATGTATATGTTATGTTACCATACTTATAAAATATTCACAGTTAATTAGAAAGTTTTATAAATTTTATATAAGAATATAGCAAAGTAATTTTAAATATTTTATAGTGTACACTGATCAATTTTGAAATACATTTAATTTAATTTTGATAATTGGTTTTGTATTTCCGTAACGTAATTTATAGGAAGGAAATTGTTAATTTATAAATAAAAAAACATTTTCAAAGAGATCTTTCTCAAAAATGTACAAAAACAACTATTCCATTCGTAAATTCAAAGTTGTTTATACCAATAGTTTTGTTATGTACCATTAACGTTACGATGTGTACATACATGGGATGTCATGTCTCATACACCGTGTTGCGAACATAGGTCTATTCATGTTATGTATATATAACGTACTCGCGACATAACTGTGTTGGCTGGGACTATGTATACTGGGGGGTGAATCGAAGTACACACCATAGTGTTTTCAATACTATTATGGAAATGTTCATTGGCTTCCCTAATTATTTTACATTTTGATAAAGTTAAATAGTTTATAGAGCGTTCTTTGATTCACCACCCTGTATATGTATATATCTGGTTTCACATAGCCCCTTGTTTAAAATAATTTACGGACGCCCCTGGGCATGGACCCATCAACAAATGAATAAAAAACAAGAGTAAACCACGTTCAAAACAAAAGATGTTAAAACATTAAACATAAAGCGCGAGTCGTGGCCATATGTTGCTGATATGCGAAGATGCTCAGATGCTCAGATGTTCAGATGTTCAGATATTCTCGTCCTGGCAAGTGACCTTTCCAGGTGAAAGAGATACTTAATGACGGCCCTTGTGACCTCAAATTTCGGCGGTGTTGAAAACAAAGCCTTGTAATGAGAATTCTTTGAGTGATGATGTGTTTTACCGTAATTGATGTGATGCATCTGCCAGTTATGAGAGCTGAAGACAGGAATAAATTTACTTGAAAATTGAATAACTTGAAAGATTGTTCTTCTGCTTACCAGAAAAAGCACCTGACGTAGTCAACCATCATAGATTTCTTTATCAAACAGTACACCAAAAAAATATATCACTGTTTTTAGAATGTGCTTCATATTTTGTTCTATTTCAAATAAAAATTGTAGACAATAATTATTTACTTTACTGATGTGTAATTCCACTTTGCCCACGTGTGAAGTATAACGTTTTATCCAACATTTCTTAATAAATGCAAAATTGTTAAAGAAATATTATTAAAAAGTACAAGCTTTAATTATCAAAATTAAAATTATTATCAGTAATAATATAACAAGAGAGTGAGAATAAATTGAAAATAATTTGACAGATCTCTCGAAAACTTGTTGCCAAATATTTAATTAGATTATTTTTGTATTTCATCGTCAGCCACGTCACTAAACCTATCTTTTTTACTCATTTCTACTTGTATTGATGATACCCATCTGACATCTGACATCTGTCAACAAAAACAAAAAAGCTACAGAGAATAATGCCGGGAATAATCACAAGAGCATTATTCTCAGTATAATAATGACAGGATTGGTTAAAACGCAGACACGTGACATACAATAAAGCATTTCATTGGTTTAAAGAAACGTCAAAAAATAATCATTATAAATAAAAAATTACTCACTAGTGCTCAAAATTATACCAACTAGTGGGTAACTAACGAGGCCCTGGTTCATACTTTCATTGTTCTTCATAATGTTATTTGAACTTATAGAAGTTTGAACCAAAAGTTCTTGTATTTCATTTTTATTTCCCAGAATTTGAGATGCTACATTTAATTTAACCCTCTCGGAATCATCCCCGTAGCCCTTAGCTACAGTGGATGATCGCCATCAGCCATGCCTTTTAATACTGTCCATAGACGCTCCTGCATTGGCCAACAGAGTTGCTGATGTTCGCCTGAAGCAATGTCCTGTATATGCTGCATGATTCTCTAAATGATTAAACTTTGCAACTATGGATGGCACGTTGGCAATCTTATGCACGCCAACTGGTTGTACAGTACAATTATTTTTTACATAATTCACAAAAATCTGTTATGTGAAGTTTTTGAAGATCTAAGAGCAATGTAAGTTCTAATAACTTCGTGTTACTTGTTATATAAACTACTACATAAACTACTATTATTATATTAATTAATGCGTGCGTAAAACATTCTTACTCATAATATACTATACAGTTCATAATATGCTGTACTTCAATTTCACGAAATATCACTAAAAATTGGCATATACTTTTATCGTATTTCTATATAATATAAACCCTTAAAAACTCACTGGTGCAGAGCGCATCATCATATCTCTTAAATTTTTCGGGAAATGGCGGTTTTTTATGTTTTTCGAAATGCAACTTTGAGGACCTACAACTCAAAAATTACACAAGATATCGAAAAATACTCTTCAGTTTTGT
The DNA here is from genome assembly GCA_963942605.1 of Poecilus cupreus. NCBI lineage: Eukaryota > Metazoa > Arthropoda > Insecta > Coleoptera > Carabidae > Poecilus > Poecilus cupreus. Next base: position 11,900,376 of record OZ012722.1, read on the forward strand.
GTTATTCGTGCATATTATAGCACAATAACAATTTTTTTTTAAATTGAAAATTTTTGAATTTTTTTTCAAAATTTTGATCAGCAATATCTCAAGTAATAAACGAAATACGAACTTGCAGACTAAACCATTGGATTCAGCTCATCGAAATACATAAACCCTAAAAATTTCAGAACATTTGGATTGTGGGTTGAAATTTTAGAGCAAAAAGTCTGTAAATGGCCTTTTTCAGGCCAAACGTCAAGGGGTATCCTTTGACGTTTCTCGCTAAAAACGTCATTTTAACACTTTTTGCTCTAACTCTATAACGCGTAAAGCAATTTTAATTTAATTTTACATACTTATGTATTTTGACGAGCTGAATCGAATGGTGTAATCTGCGAGTCTGTATCTTTTATATTTTCCGAGTTATCGGCTATCGTAATTTGGGAGAAAATATCGAAAAATTTCAAAATTTTCAAAATTTGCTAATTTGTATCAAAATGCATGAAACGCACAGAACTGAGTCTATTTTTTAATATCTTTAATAGATTTTGAGTTGCAGCCACTCAAAGTAGCATTTCGAAAAATATCGAAAATTGCCATATCTCTATTAATTTAAGAGATATGAAGATGCGCTCTACAGCATTGAGTTTCTTATGGTTTATATTATATAGAAATACAATAAAAATATATTCCAATTTTTAGTGATATTTCGTGAAATCTGAAATTGTGCAGAACTTTGTTAACATATATTTGTTGTCAATGATAAATGAACTTGTATTAAATATTCTTATTTGTACAGATATTATAAACATTTTTCAAATTATAACCACAATCCTCGTTTAAATAATTGGGCCAGATTGTGTAGTTCCAGATAATGTACGAGTAACAATTTACTGATCTATAGATAAGTTATCCTCAAGAGTGAAGCATCAATATAAAATACACAGTAATCTTTAAAATGTTATTAGTTTCAAAAAAATAATAAAAAGCATGTAAATGTATTTTCGGGATTTGTAACATTCGTCATTTGTATTTTCGATATAAGTACAATTTCTTTCGAGAAGTGTATACACTATCTTTCCTGTGGTTACTAAAATATTAGCCTATCAGGGAAAACTGAGCGGCCATCTTCTCAGTAGCGCACTGAAATATTGGGATTATGAAAATTACTGTATAATTGTTATACTCTGGTTTTAATAAGACAGCAATAATTGACGGCAAGACACTTAAAAATTGGACACTTAACAAACAAGCACAAGAAAAATAGGAGTATAAGCTAAATGTTAAATAAATAATTGTATCATTCAATAATTGTGGATATGGCACTCTGCTTTCGCAGATCTTGTGCCAGAATATCAAAAGTTATAAACATACAAATGTCACAAACTTAAATAATTTTAAGAAAGAAAAGATTACATGCTAGCACACTTTACTGGCTCAAAAAATAACCTTGAACAACCAAAAAAACAAAATCTAAAATTCCCAAACCGTTACTACATTCGTGTTGTAAATAATACGGAAGCTCACAAGAAGTAAGCACAATTTGAAAATACTTTAGCAGCACGATATTCTGACGGGATGCCAAGCTTTTTATGATTTCTCCTCACGAGTTGATGGATTTCGCGTGCCTCTGTTAAAATTTAATTATAATTATTCTACTGTTCGTTAATTAAGCTTCTAACTGTTGATGGAGCGTACGGCCAGTAAAAATGTATTAGTATGTTTTATAGGTTGGTATGCTGTTCGTTTATATTCGTTAATAGGTATGAAATTAGAGAATTAAAAATAATTAATTCGTTTTTAATACTAGAATTTTTTTCTGTTTACTTTGATGTTTGGCTGGGTACGACATCGCCGTAAGCTGTTTTTAATTAAAGTTGTAATTGTAAATTAATATTTACTACTCATATTACAGCGAAGAAATTTTTAGCTTAATCTATAGCTACCTAAAATTCGAAACACTAATTTTCTTGTAATTAAATGTGGCCACTGAAATAAGCGAAAAACGAGCCTGAGTCTGATAAATGTAGTGGGCCACTCTTCTTTGTCTAACACTTGTTTGTAGAACGGTTGCTATGTAAAAACATTGTACAATAAACACAAATAACCCTCAACTAACTGTCTCTATCGCCTCACATTTTCAACTTCAGTAAGCGTTCCAGTATTATTATATTTCAGTAGGTGTGGCACTCTGCAGACGTAGGTCTGGGTGATATATTTTTAGTAGTGAACTAGAATCCACAAATATTGTAGAGAAAATGTAATTTATACAATTATGATTGATTTCCCAATTAATAAAAGATTTTTTGTTTAAATACTGCAATATTTTTTATCTAACACCTCTCAACAAAAGCTCTATAACTATAAAGATTTTAAATAAGGAAAGTAACAGATTACCCACTAGTGGGTATAATTTTGAGTAAAGCCACTAGAGAGTAATTTTTTATTTATAACAATAATAATAGCACACAACACCTTGGTAACTACTTCGATTGACATTTTAATTTTAAAAATTTATAGCATATGTCACTGTCAAAAAATATTTCTTTAATAAATTTTGTATTTATTAAGATGTGTTGGATAAAACGTTATACTTGGGCAAAGTGGAATTACCATCTTGAGAAAATTATCAAACACAGCCTTCGGCTTCGGGTGTTAAAATTTCTCTCGTGGGTAATTTCCTACTTTGCCCATTTGTAAAGTAAATAACTATTATTAAAATTCAACGTTTCGAATTACTATATGCAATTCTTCGTCAGGAAATTATGTCAAGGAACCGCGATGTTCATTTGTTTTCCTAAAATTTTATAAAACTTTTACAGAACTTAAACCAAACACATTTTCCGACGACCACTACGAAAAGTACATAAATGCACACGCTAAACTATTACTGAAAGTTGGTCATTGCATATCACTAGCAATGCTGAATGATATGAAAGGTCGTTAAATTAGCGTTCCACTATTATTACATTTCAGTGCATTTAACTATTTTTTGTGTTAAAACATTTCGGTGATACTACAAGCCGTCAAACCACGCCGCCTAAAATATATTAGAGAAACGTGCGATCCTCTATTTTTCCCTACGGTTCCTTCTGCCTAAAATATTTGGGGGTCTTCATGTGACAGCTAGTTTCGATTGTCTCCAATGAATATATCATCACGCCTTTTATCTATTTTGGGTGTGGCACTCTGCTTGAAACAGATCTCTGTATATAATAGATTTACCTCTTTGGTTTCCTCTTCATGGGGGGCGCAATTTTACGGCTGTAATTGAATTTCAAAACCTTGAACATACTAAAGAATGGCTAAAGAATGATAATTATTTATTTTCTTAACAGCTATCTCATCTCATCGTTCTGTGCACAACTACAAAATTAATTAAATAATTTGCCGATCTCGGTGGCATAGTGGCTATGTCACTAGCCTAGCACGCCAAGGGTCGTGGGTTTGAATCCCACTGAAGAGCATGGTTATTTATGTTCATATACTTTCAAAATCATCCAGTCACGAGGCGGCATATAACCATAGTAGTTAGTTCGCCTCTCATCTTCATAAAAATAATAATAAATAATAAAAATGTAAGTTAATTAAATAAAATAGAGTAGACAACTAGAGACTGAAAATTACGTAAACAGTTTCTTGGAAAGTTAATAGTTGCAGTTGATTATTAATTAGACCATACATGATTACATTGTACTTTTAGCATTTCTTAATTAAAACATTAATTATACTATAAGTAATAACAACAATTAATAATTGTCAAAATTTCTACAACAAACACACCTAGAACAATGCAAAAATGTCTAAACAAATTATTTTAAAAATGAAACTCGTCAAAAAAAAGTCATTTCGTAAGGTGAATAATTGGGGCACCTGCCTAATATATCTAAAGTTTTCAGTTGTCTAACTTAGCTTCCAGCAAGAGATCATATTACTGAGAGGAAGTTAAACAAAAAAAGAAAAAAACTCACTGAATGTATCTACCTACTGGTTGAAAATTAAAACTTGCCTGGGGCTAGGCTGAGAATAACTTGATAAATGATTTCGTATATTTTATACTCATGTGTAATAGGTTTGGGTTTTATCAAGGAGGATAGGTCGACAAACTGATATGCGACGGGGCGTGGCTTTGCAGGTCGTCAATTAGAACAATCTTTTTCTATGACCACTTAGAAATCTGCTCATTGTATGTTTGTTGTTGCTAGGGATATGAGGTACATTGTAGGCATCGTACGAAATGAATTTGTTTTGTGAGTATTTCAATACAGATTAGCTCATTTCAGTACAGGTGCCATTGCTAGGATATTATTTAGAAATGTCAAATATTGGAATGGTGACAGCGGGACAAATTTATTATTAAAACTAAATGAATTAGGAAATAATATCGTGGTCGTAGAAAAAGTGTAGTGTACAACTCGCATGGAATGTCCATTTCATACTCGTATGATTTGCAGCATGAGCCGTAGGAAATGAGTACTATTCCATGCTCGTTGTACAATGTACTATTCTTGAATGTTATTTTTTTTATATTGCAGTATTTTTTACCTATTCACCTAACAGTAAAATTATAAATACAAATTTTCAAATTCATGCAACAAGACTCATTTTGTTAGGTACCTAAATATTAGTATTTCTTGATACATCAAACAAATTCAAATTGATATTTATTAGTAAAGTTGTATCAGGGTCATGGAAAATTAAACAAAATTCGAAAAATATTTGACATTCCAGGAAACAGACTTAGAATAATTACAGTATACACGAAAAAAAAAAATGGATTATTACATATCAAAAATTTATCTTACGTATAGTGACTGCTATTTAGATATTTACAATAACAATATTTATATTAGTAATATAATAATATTTTCGATTGTTGCTACAACAATCTAAATAATAATGTATTGCTAATATAAATATAAATATTGTTATTTTAAATATCTAAATTGCAGTCACTATACGTAATATAAATTTTTGCTATTGTAATAATTCATTTTTTTTCCTTTAAGTATAAGAAATAGCTCCGTGGTAACGCGTCGGACTGTGTATCGTGAAATCCTCAGTTCGAATCCCACAGGTGACAGTTACCAATTTAAATTTACCCCTGTGGTTCCCCCTCCACTAACATCTTTGAGGACTATGATTTGACGGCTGGTATCCACACTTCATACGCTAAAATATATCACTTATCGAGATCTGCATAAGTACCTCACCCATAATGGGTAAAAGGCGTGATGATATAGTTATTTATTTTTTATAAGAAAGTAAAAAGAATTTTTCTTACTTGACATCAATATAAAAGAAAGTAATAAAGTAGCAGTATAGATAGAGTTACTATAAATGGGTTTAATTTTAATGACGAAAATCGTTGACATTGCAAATTTATGTTCTAGATTCTACAATTTCGGTCAAGTTTATTAGGTAGACGTGACAAAATTTATACAACATATAATTGGTTTATTATTTAATTGCATATAATTTGTTTAAAATTCATAAATAATTTCAGTGACATTGTACCAAAAATCATCACGCATTTAGCTATTTTAAAATTAATAATCTAGGTTCTCAAACATGACGCTTCCAGCGAAATAGCTCGCTTATCAAATAAAATATATATTAAATAGGTTATAAATCAGATTAATTCTACAAAAGCAAAAGGAAAGGAAAACAATTTACTGCAAATTTATTTTCATTCTCTCGATTTCAACACAAATTGCTATTATTATATCTTATTATATTGAAGTGTTAAAATATTACAGAATATTTTGATATATGGGTATAATCACCAATTATGCAAAATACAGTAATAAATTTTGCTGATAAAATTCAATTCTCCCGAATCGTGATGTCCCCTAGGAAAAGAATATGAAAAGTTGCATCGTTAAAGCAATAAATCCACGAAACGTGATGCTGAGGTCTATGGTTTATTTTGGCTATTAACATATGAATATGAATCAGATATTTACATAAGAATGGATCAAGTTACTAACATAAGTTTTTGTTGGTCAATAAATTATTAGATTACAACTGAAAGACACGATTTGGAAGTGTTGTTAGTTATACCAGAAATTATGATTAATTATTAGAAATTAGAACTCTTCTACTGTAGGGTCTCTTAATCGTACAGAAAATTCGCTGATAGTTTCTTATTCATCGCTATCCTTCTTGCATCCTACAATGTAACATTTCTCTTTTTCAGAGTCTTGTCTCACTATGGTATTCCAAGTGTCTTTTAGTCTTTCACGATCTCTGTTTATTCATTCTTATCATGTGACCCCACCATGCTGGTTGTCTTGTTTCTTTGAAATCTAATGGAGTTGTTCTCTACTAAATTTGTGTCATTCTTTGAGACAGTTTGCATGATGATTCTTGACGTTTTGGCTATGCTTTCATTTGTGTGAATTTCCTGTTTTCCATTATTTTTCACTATAAAAGATACTAAAAAAATTAAGGCCGACATTTTGAGAAAATAATCTGATGTGTAAGACACATAACCCCCCGGAGGCTTAAACAACTTTTAAAATAAATAAAAAAACATTTAAAGAAAAATTCAAGTCTTTACTTTTCTTGTTAAAAACAAATAAATTTACTTTAAAAGTATATTTAAATGACAGTTAAATTTCTTCATCCACAACTGTCAAATAATATATTTATAATTCAACCGTTGTTTATCAATTAATGACCTTTGTTACTGTTGCTAATGAAATAATATTGACAGTTTGATGAATTAATATTATCTGTCAAAAGAGTAAAATCAAAATGATTTTTTCTACATAAAAAGCCAAAGACACTAGTTTTCTCATTTTCCGTACTACTATATTACTTTTAAGCTTAAACTTTTGCTGAATAATTGGTTTTAAGATTTTCTGCTAAACGTCAAATCATTTCAAAATTTTGTTACAACAGTACGTAGCCTAGCGATGGTTGCTACAATTTTTGTTGATGTTGATGTTTATAAATAAAAATTTTTTTATTTGTCAGAGCAAAAATTCTACTTATCTTATATTTTCAAAACAAATATTTGACGAAATGTTGTGGATAAAGTATAGTATTCTACTCGCATGTAATGGCTATTACTCATTCGAATGATTTACATCACTCGCCTTCATTCGTGATGTAAACTTCATTCTCTTGAGTAATAGCTTATATTACATGCTCATTGGATAATTAACTATTATAATATCGGCCATAAGACTTTTATATACGATATATTATAAATTGGAAAAATTGTTGTACTCAATTATTTTGTATCTTAAATTCCGTTACTTTTAGGAATATTTTAAGAAAAAATAAGAACTGAAATAAAAATAATTTGACAAAAATCAGTAACATAAAGATTTCATTTGGCCTAAAAGTATTAGCTGGTACTATAAACGCTGTTTTTGAATCTGATGACAAGAAAATATAGAAAAATGCTTGAAATTAATATTATAGGTAATGTTACTCTACATATTTATGATTGCAATGTAATTTACTTTATTTCATTTATTTATTAAGATATCTTCAAAAACCCAGATAGGCCTTCAAATAATCTATCGCTTACTGTTTATGAATTGTTCCCAAAATCTAATTAATTCGTAACATAAACACATATATGTATGTGCGGGAGGTAAAAATGATGGTATTTAAGATATAAATATGGTGAATTAAACAATTTTCCTTTGTATGATTTTAACTGCAAATACATCTTTATTAAAGTTTCTTTTTGAAAGCCTACTAGGTACAAATGCTCTCAAAATTCATAAATTACTCACGCAGTAATAACCCTAATTACAAAAATGTGACGCTCCCAATTATCTTATTCCTTCATACTTCAAAATCCACAATCATCATAACACTAAAACGTGAAACCCAGCACTAAAATAATTCACCATCCTACAGTGAGCAGTTTAGCCAATACCGAAACCTTTAAACCTCTCGGATAATAAAGTAAGCCTACATACCGACAGTTCTGCGCACCCTTCGACATCAATATCACATTGCGCAGCTTCGGTCAGGACCGTATCGGGCGAGTTTGCCTCGGGGCACATGTAATTGGATCCCGATAATGAAACAATGAAAAACAACTGCGATTTACGAGTTTCCGTAACGTAAATTTTTCGCGCCAATGTAATAAGCTGTTGGTGAACGGAGAGGTTAGAACGATCGTTGTTTGTTGTTTGTTGGGTTGTTATGGAGACGGGATTTGTGAGTTGGAATACGGTGAAGATTTGTGGATGGGTGACGTGGGCTGAATTGGATTTGAGAAATATGAAACTAGTTAAAGATAATGTGAAGGAAAGAAAGACTTCATGCAAATCATTTGAAGGGTTTAGGTCAAAATCCTAACTGTCCAACATCTTACAAATAATTACCTTCATATTAAAGACTTTCCTTAATGGATATGACAGATTTTTCGACGGGTTAAATATTGAAGAATGTATCAATTAATATGACTTCTATCTTGTAACTTAAATCATATAAATATTTTGGGATATTCTACCTCTTCTTCTAGAGGTGGATGGATTTAGGTTCTAAGGCTCTAAAGTGCAGCTTTAAGTTGTCAGAGTATAGAAAACCGGAAGTTAAAAATATAATAATTATAATTTTTCATTACTAACCTAGCAACTTGCAATTAATGAGTTATTATTGAGCCGAGAATTTTTTTTTAACCGAATTTTTAGTAATGGACATTATTTGATTAGCTTCCTTATTAACGGTCAATAAACTGGCATTTTTCAAAGAAATTTAAATATCTAAATTTATTTTATTTATTACACGCAAGTAAAGTATTAATTATTGATTTAGAATTGCAAGGAAAACATTAGTTATAATTTACATTTGCCCGTTAATTTTAAGTTGGCAAATCAGATTAACCCTTTTTCTACATTTTACTTTTACATTGACAGTGATTATGCATTTTGAGCGATTGTCAGTTGTTTTCGTAATTGTTATAAGAATTCGATCTTAAATTAATTTTGAACGATTGTCACTTGTTCTTTTACAATAGTTAGTTGAATCCTATCGAGTAACAGGGATTCCAGAGGAGAATTGAACTAAAGTAAGAAAAATTACTTTGAAGTAATCGTCAATTGTTTCTATAATAGTATCTGGAATTCCATAGAGTTTGGAGTCAAATTGAAAACAGAAAGTAATTAAATACTCAATAGAAAGAATAATTACATTAAAATGTCAAAAATTAATTTGAACGATTGGCACTTGTTTCTTACAATAGTTAATTATTGAATGTTGTGGAGTTTGTTGTCAAATTATGAACTAAAATATCAAATACTACTTTCAAGCGTTCGTCAGTTGTTATTTTAATAGTTATAAAATAAAAATATATTATAAGGTAGTTAAAAATTTAAATTTAGAATAAATATATAATCCCGCCTTTAATTCGTTTTGGGTGTTACTTTCTGCTTTTTCAGATCTTGGTAACTGATATATTTTTACACGTTTATTGCGGTTACCAGCCGCCAAAGTACAGCCCCAAAAGATGTTAGTAAAGGTGGAACTACAGGGGTAAAATTAAAATGGCAACTGTCAGTTGGGAGATTCGAACTGAAGACCTTACCCAATTAAAATCATACTTATGCAACTCTTTAGATCCTTTTGTTAAAGTGGATCACTAACCGTTTATTTTCCTTTAAATCCCATCTTTTGTTGTACTTTGCCGGTTTTTAATTCCTGCTGCTTTAAATCTTGGTCTTCTGGTCTCCATTCTACTAAAAATCCTTTTCTTCTGTTCTCCAAATATGTTCAAGCCATCTGACTCTCTATTGCTTGATCTTTTTCACCCTGTCTTCTCCTTCGAACTCTCGTTTTATTTCATATTTCATTCTTTTTCTGTATCCGTTTTGAGATATTTTTATTGGTCTTAATGTTGTTCTTATTAAAAAATATAAAGACAATAAAAATTGTCAACTGTTTCATAAAAAACAGCCTCAGAATAATAACTAAGTTATTAATTCATTGAGACCGGCCAAGTCAATCAATCGGGAACTACAGACGCGTTTCGCTCTTATTGGAGCTCATCAGTGTAGTGAACCCACCAGCTGCTGTGAGGCAGTTGGTACCGATGACTGACTTGGCGAGATCTAAGATCCCACAAGATTGGTAAATGGATCTGAGAAGTAAATAAATACTCCCATATATTATATATTTTTTAATATATATGTTTCATAGACAATTTTCAATTTTTTGAGAGTTGTTCTTATTGTTTTATTTTCTCGGAATATGATCCTTTTGAGATATTATAAATTTGGAACGCCTTAGGATCTTAAGTTAGTAACTAGTTTATAATGATGTTATTGTTTTATGTAGAAATAATTAATTTTTTATTTGGAATGTACAACTTAAATTTGCTCAAGAAGATTTCGAAGTGCTACTTCAGAGTTGAATACAATTTAATATTGTATAAATGTTTATCTCTTTTATATGATTCGACAAATGTGGGACAAGCCAGTTAGATATCCAACGATTTCCTATTTGACTGATGTCTTTTAGTCTAGACATCACCCAATTTAGAATAACCAAAATAAATACTTCATGGGTTCGGCAAACTTCCGTTCTGACTAATGACCATAAAAAATATAACACATCGTTCTACGTTACAAGATCTGAAACGTGTTCGAGTCCAGTCGTCCGTAGGAGCTGCCTTCGGAATCGGAATCCAATTCCAGCGTCGTACAAGAACCGCGTGGGTTTTGTGACAAATGTGTAGATTAAAATGTGGCGAAATGCTTTTCAAGAGCTGGCAAATAAATGAGAGGTTATTACTTTCTCGATGGTATGAAAAATGCGCCGGTGATTTAGGTACATTGCGATATTTGCGAGAAAACGTTACGAGGAATATTTCATTCAGGATTCTTCTATTGGTTGCTAGGGAGAGTAGTCAATGAATGATTTTGGTTGTGTATTTTGATTGTTGCGTAGGCGTAAGAGACAACATTGCCCTTTTAATTTATTCATATCTGTGTCATTATTTGCGCGAATTTTTGTTGTTAATATTTTGTTTTGCTACGTAGGCGTTATAATTTTTTGCCAAACACCTTTGGCCTTTTTGTGTCATATTTACTGATTATTAAAATTAATATTCTTTCACGTCTGATACCCAGTTCTGCATGTAGGAATATATACATGCATGTACCAGGTGTAGAATTGAAATATGGCGTATGGGGATTTCAATGCTATTTTTTAAATATTACTGTAAATTTTTACATGCCTATTCAATTTACAGGAAAAGTTTTAATATAAAATGCATACATTAAGACATATTTGTTTACCTAAAAGTTAGTATTAGAAAAATTTTAATACGACCATGGAAAATAAAACAAACACAATATTTATTACAGTGTTATATAGTTTTCTGTAGAAATTTTGAGAAAGATTGTAATGATATAATAACGAATTGGAGAATTCATTCCGTTCTTTATCTTTCTGTTAAATAAATATATAAAACTGGAGCTCTTTTGTGAAATATATGTTTCTTTATTGTTTTATTTTCTACGGCTGTGTTACAATTTTCCTAATAAATATTAAAATTAATTTGATTAATATATCTTGAAATAGTAATACATATGTAACCAAATGAGCCTTATTTAATTATGAACAACTTTTGTGTTTACAGTTTTGCTGTATATAGTGAATAGATAAAATTTTACAACAAAGTAGAAAAAATAGTATTGAAATCCTTATGTGCCACATTTAAATTTTCCATTCGGTGTATAACATCAGCGCTAAATTGGGCCTCTAGGGCCGGTTTCTGAAAAAATATTTTACTGATCTGCCCGTTATATTTATAGAAAGGTTAAAATTGCATTGGGTTTCTGAAATCATGCTTCAGTTAATTTATCAGTCCAATACAAAACACATGGTTTTAACCTAACAAACACTTATTTTTATTCAAATAGGTGGCACCAGTATCGTTTCCGTAAATTTTAACGCAAACTTCAAAATTCAATATTCAAATTCTGGAAGAAAATCGAAATATCGAGGAAAAAAAATTTACCGAGAGTAAAAAGAATTTTATCCAACACCTCTCAATAAATACTCTATAACTATGGCGATTTTAAACAAGCAAAGTCAGATTATCCACTAGTGGGTATAAATTTGAGGAAAGCCACTAGTGAGTATTTTTACCTCCCGCCTACCTCTAGGTAAGGGAGGTATTGTTTTTGGTCAAAAAAATGGGTAGTGAGTTTTCAATGAATAAGCACGTTTTAGGGTCCCTACAATACGATTTTACTATTTTCGCGATGATGTCTGTATGTATGTATGTATGTATGTATGTGTGTGTGTGTGTGTAGTCTGTGGCAATTTTTTCGTTTCGCATAACTCAAATACTATAATACCAAAAAATACAATTTTTTGAATTATTGCTTCTTATATTTAAATGAAGAGCTGATTAGATTTTGGATAAAATTGGTCGACCGGAAGTAGCAGTTTACTTGAAGCCCTTAACAGTTTTTCGTGAAAAACAAGGTTAAATTTCCTTTTTCAACAATTTATGTTATTTTGAAAGTTGAAGAATATTTAATTCTACATGTGTTTTGATTACACTAATTTTTATAATTTCCATTAGATTTAGAGAAAATGAAATATAAAGAAATTAGATTTCACAAATCTTGCATTCCTAGTACACCATGGAAACATTTAAAAATTTTCAATTTTTTACGAAATGTGACACATGTCATTATGATTGTGAAGCTGTTTTTTTAGTGAAATATATGTCAAAAATTTAAATATATGAAAGAAAATTAAAATTGTTAAATATAAATAGAAAATAAACAAATAAGAAGGTATGTTTCTGTATCATCAAATACTATTTTGTACTGTTTAAGAGTAGTATTGGGCGGGAGGTTATGTGCTGGCCACATCAGATTTTTTTATTTATAACAATAATAATAACACACAACACCTTGGTAACTACTTCGATTGACATTTTAATTTAAAGCATATGTCACTGTCAAATAATATTTCTTTAATAAATTTTTCATTTATTAAGAAGTGTTGGATAAAACGTTATACTTCACACGTGGGCAAAGTGGAATTACCCACTCGATAAAATTATTATGTTAAAATTTCTCTCGTGGATAATTCCTTACTTTGCCCACTTGTAAAGTAAATAACTATTATTTTTGAGCTGGTGACGGGTAAATACAAATAAATTTAGCAAGGCAGCAAATTGCAAAAGAATTTAATTCACAAAATCAAAAAGGGAATAGAACTGCTGAACGTGTCTCTAAAAACTCGGACTCTTTGCACAACACCTACAACGTCAACTAGTTCCTCATCTGATGATGAACTAGAACTCGGGACTTCTTCATTTTCAGTTCTAATAAGTTCGATAAATAGGTAAACCACATAAACACAAAAGTTTTAAAAGTATGCTTGAAGATACGGAAAGTAAAGTAGAATAAATTACAATAAACTAAAGATGCAAAAAGAACTGATTTTATTACAAACTGTTTTCACACCCTTTCACTACCATCAACAATACAATTAACGACGCTAACGCAAACGAAACAGACCATGTGCATACGAAACTGACACTGACATAATGTTAAACAAGCAAATTGTCAATTGTTATTTTCAAATGTCATATAATTTTAAATTTAAATTCCAATTTGATGTTTCAGAAACATGTTTGCAAGATTATTGAAGAGTTTAGTTAATTGCCCCAATAAATCTGTTCTAGAAACCGGCCCTTGTGAACTATTACTCTTTTGTTTCTATAATTTTATTTCTTAATTCAAATGTAACTTGGCTTATTTCTAAAAAAAGTTAAATGAAAAATGAACGTGAATTTCTTTTCGAGCAAACCGAAGCATCAATAAAGTGACCTACTAGTGTAGCAATTTTTATCTAATTTAACTGAAGTCGTAGCTCTTACAATTTTCGAGGTCTGAATGGTGAGCCTCAAAATTAAAACACAGTATAAATATGTCATTACGCTATTTTTTCTGTTTAAGCCAATAAGTAATTAGTGTAAGGTTCCAGCCTATCTACTAAAACGTCTAGAAAGAAATAGGGGATGTTAAAAAAATATACTTCTAAAAAGATTAATAACTCTGGTGTCGAAACAAACATGCTAAGACGAACAGTAAAGTAAAGATTTATTTGTTCCAAAGCTGACAGAAAGAAATATATTATCCTTGTCCAAGGAAGCATATGCACTGTTACATAAATATCAAGAAATATACAGAATCATAACAAATAAATCAAGTCACTTTTCTCACAACGCAAGTATTCTAAATATTCCATATCTATACTTGGACTTATAGTCGAGTACAATGTCCTATAATGGCAATAATATTCCGAAGAACGCTGATGAAAATACGTTGGAAACATTTTCTAATTAATCAGGATCAAGAAGCCTGCGAGGCCTTATATGGTGATCCAGGGAGGCGGGGCATTAAATGGCAAACGGTTTAATTACAATTGCATAACTGGAACATATCGAGAACGTTCGTTTATATTAGGAAGAGTGATTATGATCTAGATTTGCGTGCAATAATATGAACAAGAAAGATTCTAATTATTTATTAATTGCACATGACATATTCAAGTATTTGATATTAAATCAATACTATCCAATAACTATTATAAAAAACAACAAATGTTATTTTGTGTATTACTTCCGTTTTCTCTGTGATACCTTTAATTTGAAACAAGGGTTTCTACCTAACTAATTTTATTAAACGAATGATGATCGATTTTAGTTTAACTCTCCACCCTAAGATCATTAATTTGATACCAAACTCGAGAGGGTTCAATTAACATTTATTAAATGCAATTAATATTTTTTATGTGTATATGATTTTTGCCAACATCTTTCATTTGAAACTCTTTTTAAGGTTCTGTGTCCACGGTGATAGAAATCGGTCCGAGATCTTGGATATAGTTCTATATCATAAATAGTGAACTTATAAGTCTACAGATATCAGGTTAGTCGAATTTATGAAGTTTGCTTCAGTCAGTTCTACACTAGTACTAAAAACTAATAAAATATAACTCAAGAATTATTCTGACATAAGTAAATTATATTCGCCTATATGAGAAATAAATAAAAAATATATTTCATGTTTCATAAACTGTTTGAAAATACTAATTTTCAGCTTTGATTGAAAATTTTTCAGCTTTTCAAACATTAAACGTAAAAATTTTAATTTGGTAACGTCTACATGAAGTTAGCAAGTAGAATGAAAAAATCGGACAGAACGCGTTTTTTTATCATAGTTTTCTATTCAATTTTTTCGTCTAAGTTAGTGTCCACGATCCGTGTTTTTGATTCGAGAACTGTATCGAAAATATCAAAATACAATTTTTCTTTAACGTGTAATTCGAAAATGGTGACAGTAAGAGGAAAATGTTTCAAACAATAATTGTAGATAATATTTGAAACATTATTCTAATAACAAAATTTTCATTAAACCATAATTTACTGAGATATTTTAAAATAACTTGATAAGGCTTCAAGTAAACTACCACTTCCATTTATTGGATTTTCACCAAAAACTAATCAACTATTCCAAAGGGGATACAATTGATATACACAAAATATCAAAATTTTCAGTTTAGTAGTTTTTGAGAAACCGTAACTCCAGAGATCCACTCAGACTGACAGACTATCAGACATCATCGTGCAACTATTAAATCATCCACTGAAAACCCAATTTTCAGCATGATTTCTATACCTCCCTTACAGAATGTGGTGCGAGGAAATATTAATATATAACGCAATTCATCTAATTTTGTTGTAGTATTATGCTTTCACAATTCTCTATGAATGTACATTTACGCATGAAGTGCGTCATATAACAACCCCCAAAGATATAAGTGACGCTCGTAATCCACAGCTCGATGCATCTGTCAAAATAAATTCAATTGGACCTATATTGCAACATCCTTTAATAGTCCATACAAAGTTTTAGAACGATACAATAAATTGGAAATTGAAACAATAACAAAGCATAGATTAAAGTCATTGCACATATCGATGAAATATTAATTGCATTTCTATTCAACAATATCTAAAACACTTGTACAAAAACGAAACCACACGATTTAGAATTCCAGTCACACGTCCCCGAGTGTGTGATTGACCGAGGCGATTCTGATCTCTTTCTCCGCGGTGACTTGATTGCGGGGGAGACAGGTGACCGCTCGGTCCGGCCGCCGCGGGCCTGCGACACAACCGCTGATTTATCTGCATCGAGTCGCGCGCCGCAGCAGACGGATACTTTCTATGTCAGGCGTAGTCAATCAGTTTACATAGAATATATTCTCCAAACATCACCACAACATGTGCATTCATCTCGAAACAAACCATCAATCATACCTAACCATTTATTCCTTGAACGTCCATGCAATCGTTCACCCTCAATCTTATTCCCAAATATTTATTTATTTATTTATTTAACAACCACTCAATAGGATAAGTAAATATCTCAATTACAGAAGGTTGGAAAAATAAAGAAAACAAAACATTTTTTTTTACAACACAAGTAGAAATATGTGGTAGGCATCAAACATACGATAAAAAGAGTATTTTACAAACTAAAAAAATAATTTTCGCGCCGCCGTCCGACATTGACACAATTACATATCTCTAAAGCGGTCGGAAATCATGTTTTTGACGAACTAGTTCGACAAAAATTGCTAACTTTTTATGGTTATATGTTGGCATGACTTACTTACATTGACATAAAAATATTATGGCAATATATCTACAATTGAGTATTTGCAATACAAGAAAACAGAATATTTATGGATTTTAAACATATTTGTAAGTAATTATAATTGAATTAGCAGTGTAAAATCCAAATAAAAATATGTTGATTTTTTTGGTTATGATATTGGAAAATAAACATAATTGACATTCAAATATTGTGAAGTTTGCAACTTAAAAAAATTCCCTGTCATTAAGAAAATGAGTAATAAATTAATTTTTATTTATTAAATTTACATAAATGTTGGCGCGAAAAATCTTGTGTATCC
This sequence comes from Poecilus cupreus, assembly GCA_963942605.1. Lineage (NCBI taxonomy): Eukaryota > Metazoa > Arthropoda > Insecta > Coleoptera > Carabidae > Poecilus > Poecilus cupreus. Next base: position 11,917,341 of record OZ012722.1, read on the forward strand.
CTCGGTTGGAAACTATTTTGCGAGTGCTCGTATTTGTAGAACTCGCCTACGACTCGTCCTATCAAAATAAACTCGCACTCTCAAAATAGCAGTTTCCAACCTTGTGATACAAATAACTATTGCTTTCTCCATTAAAAATATCTTGAATCAATCTATTGTATGTTGTCATTTTCATCTTCGCTCTCGACAATTAAATTATCATACAACTCACTTTAAGTTAAAAACCAACGAGACATGTTAAATATAAAATTAACGTAACTGGTACAGTGGGATCAACAAATACCCCAATTGTTATTATCTCCTTAACTAAGAAATATATAGATTCGTGTGACCGTCACTAAGTCGAGTATGTCGATTAATGAAGCTACTGAAAACACAAACATTTTGTTAAAATTTTTAACACTAAAGAACTTGATTAAAAACACTGAGTTCTTCAAGGACCCCACAACTATCAAGTTATAAAAACGAATCCCCAGTAGTGTTGAATTTCTTAGACAAACCTGTTGGGGACCACTGGTCCTGCGACACGCCAAGCGATGTGTAGCAAACAACGCTGACTTGATCTCGATTGATGGCCACCTGATATCGGTGGCGGACCACGGTACGCGGGCGATCAGTGAATGTTGCTTTCGTAACTTCTCCGCCCGCTGTTTGGATGTGTGTGTATTGAATCGGACTGATGTATACACACAGACTTGTACAGGCGATATAGTTGTGAGTTTGTGTGTGTGAGATAGACTAGATCGATGGATGAAATGGAAATTAAATGGGTTACGACATTTGATGGTTTTTGCTTGTTAGAAATATTGCAATGTGTTCGCAATATTGTAATGAAGTTTTTATTGTTTTTAGAAACTTTGTAACTGCTGTAGTCTATACTCTTTTTACCCTTTTAGTTGATAAATTTAATTTATGTTTAATTATTGGGGGATTCAGGGGAGCTCAAAAAATCTCGCCTTCAATTCATTTTATTTTCAGAATGTCGTCTAACGTTGCATTGAAAACCCCAACCGTTGTATAATTGAAATGTGGCGTATAGGGATTTCAGTACTATTTTTTATATTTCTGGTAATTTTTACCTATTCACCCTTATAGCAAAAGTATAAATTATAAATACTAGAGTTATTCAGAATTTAAAAATGTATGCAATAAGGCCCATTTGGCTACCTAAATATTAGTATTTCACAAAGTATTTTGATTAAAAACATATTATAATAAATATATCACGCTCTAAGTGAGACTACAACTTATTACACATATAAATAAATTATTTAAATATAGTTTGTAACATTCCTACACTTTGTCGTATACAACAAATTTATAACATTTTTATGCAATAGTTTTGTGTTACTCGAAACAAAATGCGAAGGAGGACCACTTTTAATAAATTGAAAACAGTGGCATCTTAAACAAAAAAAAAAAGAACATTCTTTGCTGCATATTAAAAACAATAAATTGCTTCAAACAAAAGAATAACGAAATGTTGGAAAATGTCAATGTTCTTTCCAAATCTCTGGCAAAATGTTACAGACAATCATTTCTTGCAAAAATATGTTCTTATACATGAATATTTGTTACCTATTATCATAATATGTAATAATTATCAATAGACGATATAATACAAGAGAAATCTCCTTGGGAAGACCTGATTAGTATCTGGTGATTATACATACCTGTAAGGGAGGTATAGGAATCATGCTAAAAATTCTGTAGTGAGTTTTCAGTGGATAAGCTCATTTTAGGGTTCCTAGACTACAATTTTAATAGTTTCGCGATGATGTCTGTATGTGTGTATGTCTATCGGTCTGTCTGTGGGGATCTCTGTAGTTACGGTTTATCAAAAACTATTAAACAGAAAATTTTGATATTTTGTATATATTATCTGTATTCCCTTTGAAAGAGCTGATTAGTTTTTGGTGGTAGTCCAATAACCGGAAGTGGTTGTTTACTTGAAGCCCTATCAAGCTATTTTGTAATATCTTAGTACATTATGGTTTAATAACAAATTTTGTTTTTAAAATAATGTTTCAAATATTATTATCTACAATTATGTTTTGAAACTTTTTTCTCTTACTGTCACCATTTTAGAATTACAACACGTTCAAGAAAAATTCTTTTTTGACATTTTCGTTTAAATAAGCTAATCTGTGCTTTTTGAAAAAAAAAAAAAAACAAAACAAGGCTGTGCCATGATAAAAAACTAATTTTTTTGAAGGTATGAACGTTTCTTGATTGTGTTTGTCCGTGTTACTGCATTATTTCAAAAGAAATCTATGGCGGGAGGTTTTTTTTTGTTAGGACACAGTCTTCATTTTTATTTATGATAGGTATATTATAAGGTTTCTTTGTAAAAGTAATTGAGAGATGTTGAATTGTTTTATTACAATGCTTTGGGTTTCACTATACATGTACTCCGATTTCATCAGACGATGTACTACATGAAAAATACAACTACCAGTCGTCAAATAAAGATCCTAACGTCTGGTACCCATTTATGAGTGTGGTACTCTTCTTAGAGCAGATCTTTGAAATATTTTCCGCCTACATTGCCGTCAAAATACAACCCCCAAAGATATTACTGGAGAAACAACTAAATACGATAGGAGTTCAAATATGACCCGAAATTTTATTCTCAAAACCAAATGGAATGTCCCTAACGGCAATTCCTTCTTAACATTCTTGCATTGGGGTATCTAGATGGCGTGCATAATGTCTTCATGCCTTCAATTGTTTTTATATAGTAATTGTCAAAATAACAGAGCAGGCAGTTCATGTTTCCGTTGCGCAACGCATATTAGATTTCTTGTGAATGAGGGTGTCATATCAAGTGATATTTTGTGAAGACTTCAGACACAGTATTAGGAATCCACTTAATCAAACATTTGGGTTTTTGATAAAATAGATTTCCCATACTGTGCTTCAAGTCTTTGCAAAATATCACTTGGAACCTCATTCACAAGAAATCTATTATGTGTTGCCCAACGGAAATATGAACTGCCCGCTCTATCATTTTGACAATTACTAAATAAAAACAATTGAAGTTACGATGACATTATGCACGCCTTCTAGATACCCCATTGCAAGAATATTAAGAAGAAATTGCCACTAGGGGCATTCGTTTAGGTTCTAAGAATAAAAAATAAAATCTACAACAAAAGACACAACTCCACGAATGCGGCAAAGCCAATGATCACAGTCTCTCCTCACATCTCTTCGTCAGACCCCATCCGTCAATCCTTATTTAGCGGTACACCGATGCGATTTTGTTTCCACAAACGCGGACACGACGCTCTTGATGCCAATCTTGTCGAAGTCGCGTTGATAAAGGTTTCAAGCCTAGATGACATTTACCGTGTATGGCCGAGAATATGTGTGAGTTATTAGGATTTGCTGTATTTGTTACAGTTCTTGTTGCTTGGATAGTGACTTGATGGAATAACGGAACTTGGCTTACTTTGCAGGATGTTATTTATCATTGATTTGTCCTTAGTATTTGTCAGAATTGATTGCGTACACGCCTTTTCCCTTTTTGAGGGTGGTTGGTAATTATTTGAGGCCTTCATTGGTGACTGTTTTCTAAAATTCTTAAAGATATGAGACATACATTACTTACATAAAGAAATGAAATAGAACGTGATGACCGGATTAATAAATATGTTTGCACCTTTATAGACTATAGAGTATTTAATAGTATAGTGGGTGATTCATTGGTCTGTCCTTTTTTAACTCTTTATTTTTAAGTTATAGAGCAAAACACTTTAAATTAAATCTATCTGATATATCAATGACTATCTAGTTACTATACACAATTGTATACAGGGTGCTTCATTTGAGCACAACAATCTGCAGCTTCTAGTTTAAAGTATTATTGTTTACCTCCCGCCTACCTCTAGGTAAGCGAGGTATTGTTTTTTGTCAAAAAATTGGGTAGTGAGTTTTCAATGAATAAGCCCCTACAATATGATTTTACTATTTTCGCGATGATGTCTGTATGTCTGTATGTATGTATGTATGTATGTATGTATGTATGTATGTATGTATGTATGTATGTATGTATGTATGTATGTATGTATGTATGTGTGTGTTTGTGTGTGTGTGTGTAGTCTGTGGCAATTTTTTCGTCTCGTATAACTCAATACTATAATACCAAAAAATACAATTTTGTGAATTATTGCTTCTTATATTAAATGAAGAGCTGCTTAGATTTTGTATAAAATTGGTCAACCAGAAGTTGCAGTTTACTTGAAGCCCTTAACAGTTTTTCGTGAAAAACACGGTTAAATTTATTTTTTCAACAATCTATGTTATTTTGAAAGTTAAAGAATATTTAAATTTACATGTTTTTTGATTACACTAATTTTATTAATTTTCATTAGATTTAGAGATAATAAAATATAAAGAAATTAGATTTCATAAATCTTGCACTCCTAGTACACCATGGAAACATTAAAAAATTTTAAAATATTTACGAAATGTGACACATGTCATTGTGATTATGAAGCTGTTTTCTTAGTAAAATATATGCCAAAAAATTAAATATATACACGAAAGAAAATTAAATTTCTCAAATATAAATATAAAATAAACAAATAAGAAGGTATGTTTCTGTATCATCAAATACTATTTTGTACCGTTTAAGAGTAGTATTGGCCGGGAGGTTATGTGCTGGCCATATCAGATTTTTTTATTTGTACCTGCTTTTACCAATTATTGAACTCTTAAAAATTTCTAATTATTTGATATTATATCCTGTTAATGTTTTTTATTTGCAAATTGTTTTATTTTGCATTTCTGTACATTTTTATTTTGGAGATAAAATTAGAAATAAAATGTCAAAAATCAATTTTGGACGATCGTCAATTGTTTCTCCCTATCGAGTCTAGAGTCAAATTTAAGGTCTCACAAAAGAGATTTGAACCAAAATATGAAAATAGCGCTCGTCAATTATTTATATAATAGTTTTCTTAAAGGGAAAAGTATATACACAAGATTTTTTGTCATGTCAATTTACCCATTGTTGTCCACTAGACAGATAGAAACGATGTTCTAATTTACTACATTGCTTCATCCTCTTATTCATTCCTCCTAGTCTTGCAGACATTAGCCTCTGTAGCTTTCTGAATAACATGGTCCATTGGTTCCATGTTTCCGCCTACTGTCTACAAATGGAAATCATCTTCCTGGAAGATACATCAGCTGCCCACGTGGGGCGCACGTGGACAGCCACGTCCGTGTTAGAGTAGTGGACTGTATTAGCTAGTGAAATATATAAGAAAAAGAAGAGTATAAGGAGTAACAATGTTGGTCAGAATAAGAAATGTAATAATGGGGTCTTTCACCAATTTTTTTTTATGAAACCTTATCTATATTGAAGACTATCTACACTTTTAAAAAGTCTTAATTGTTATTCATTAAGCCACAATGATTTTTTTTAATTTTGTGACGTCATAGTAGAGGTGTTGCTGGATCTAAAACAGTGAGATTGTAAATAATTGTAATTATATATTTTTTTACTTATTTTATTATTATTATTACAATATAATAGAATATTTATGTAACAAAAATTATTTAAATCTCTACTGTTTTAGATCCAGCAACACCTCTACTATGACGTCACAACATTTAAAAAAAATCATTGTGGCTTAATGAATAACAATTTAGACTTTTTAAAAGTGTAGATAGTCTTCGATATAGATTAAGTTTCATAAAAAAAATAATAAAAAAAAATGGTGAAAGACCCCATTAGAGAACAATTAATAAATCAAGACCAGTGCGATAAACTTGAATGCCAACTGTGATAGAAAAGAGAGACCGTGGAAGACCAAACAACACCTGGAATACCATTATCAAGACTCTGCAAAAGAGTAAAGTTACACTGCAGGATATAGACGGCACAATTTAACCAGGATTAAGAGACCATTTACACCCTACACCATACGGCATAAGGGTTCTTGACCATATACAAATTTATCTATCTTCCTCTCCGCAACAACCGTTCATTCTTCATTGGCGCTGGCGGCAGCTCCACGCGTGCGCGTGTGCTGCCGGGGTCCTGACCTGCACGGGCGCATGTTGTCGGCACCGTGCTACAACACGAGCAGGGCAGGGCACTCAGCAGTGCTAGTCAAGAAGGCGCTGCAGCTACAAGGAAGACACTGTTGCTCTCCGAGAGGAAGATGAACTTCTTTTGATTGGTTTGCAACATGCTGTGTTACATATGCGATTGAGGGACGGTGGAATTGAAATAGGCAATGGAGTTGTAAGTTGTTGTCGATTTACAAGTAGAGGTTCTAGGTTCAATCCTCGTATTCTTCAACTTGTATTATTGTGTAACAGGTGTAGAATTGAAATGTGGCGTATAGGGATTTCAATGCCATTTATTTATATTGCTGTAAATTTTTACTTATTCACTTTGCAGAAAAAGTGTAAAAATAAGTTGATCAGAATTTAAAAATGCAAGCAATAAGACCTAAATATTAGTATTTCACGATATATCAATCAAATTAAAATCAATGGCTGGTACCACGAGCTCTGTTTTTGGGTGTTTTAAGAGCAATGTTTTAGGCTCGATTTTAGTGCTGTACAGTGTTCTAAAATTATTTTATAAAAAAATGCTTCAAATAGAAGTTACAGATAAATATATTATCTACCACTTTTATTTGAAGTACATTTTCATAAAATAGTTTTAGAACGTTATTCAACGCTAAAACCGAGCCTAAAACACTGCTCTTAAAACACCCAAAAACAGAGCTCGTAATACCAGCCAATATGACGAAATATATTTGAAGTTTTATAAAAGATTTTTTTACAGCTAACAATCTTATGTTTACTGGTTATTGTTACTATGGTGAAACAATAAATTTGGCATTTATACAATTCTTCTATATTGGGCTTCCGAATTGTCAAGAGATGGCGTTGATCACAATTCACGAAAGATACATGTTAATTTCATTTTTTATGATATCTTATGATGGCGAGTGCTTGCTTTAATATTGGTAATTTGCTTCTATTGGCAGCAAAACTGCTAATTTTCCGGTGTTTTTAGGTTTTTCTGGAGAAAATTCAATCTTAACCTATAATCTGCAAATATAATGTACCTTTCATTTTTACAACTTATTTAAATAATACAGCTTAAACAGATGTAATACTTACATTAGAATACCCTTAAAATAACTACTATTGCAATAATTTTTTTTTTAAATAACAACTAATTTCAAAATACATTGTATTTATGTACCTCCTGGGTAGTTTAGCTTTCTACCACTAGTTAGCGTATTTTAATTTTGGATGCCCAATAATTGCAATTTGAATGAGTTAAAATATTTTTATCACTCTCAATTTTATATAATAAATTGACATGAATTTTCACAAAGCAACAGAATTAAATTTTATGAAAATATTAATAACAATTTTTTTCGTACTTAGCAACCACTTAATAAAAGCATAGCAACCGTTCAACAAACGCCTAGCAATATCATTTGATGATAACTTTCAAGAGACTTATTAGAAATAATCACTAAATTAATATTAATTCAAAATCGGCAAAAAAATGTGTAACAAACACAGATTTACAGATTCGGCAGCCTCTGCTGTAAATCTGCTATTTTGGTGACTAGTTGAACAAATTATTATTATTTAATAGGAAGAAATGCACTCTCAAATTCGCCATTATATCATTACAATCTTCTAATAAATTTCTATCGAAAATAATACAACCATAGTAAATAAATCTAAATCTGTTTTCCAAATTGTTAAATATATTTCGATTTTATTCAATTTTCCAAAGCCGTATTACAATTTTTCTAAAAAATATTATTTATAATTATTATATAATAGGTAACTAAATTAGAGCATGAATCTATAAATTATGAATTTTTTTTTTGTATTTACACTGTTGTAAAGTTTATAGCTAAAAATTTACAGCAATATAAAAAACACAAACAGTAGAATTTTATTATTGTTGAATACGTGTTTGATTCTCTTCAACGCGTATATTTCTTACCATTTTCGCCAGAAGTTTTTTTTTCTAAAATTCTCTTCGGAATCAAGTAAAAAAAATTCGTAGTGACCAGCAACTACAGTGCCCTTGATTATTCATTTAATCAAGTTAAACCGTTTCATAACTTAGTTACCCCTTATATATCTGAAGACAATTGAAAGCACTGATGACTATTTGTGAAATAAAAAATCTTACATCATTATGCAGAAGAGACTAATAACTAACAGAAATAAATATTTGGAGCAATTCTCAACAACCAGTCAATATATTTTAAAGTGAGTAAGGCTAAAGCTAATTCCAATTTGTAGTTCATTATTTTAGCAACAAAACTATGACTAGAAAAATGATGTTTAGCAGACAGGAACCAACTTTTTGAGCTGCAGAAGAAATGAATTAAACCAGTGGACCTTGAGAATAATGCACAAAATTAGCCTTTTTGCTTGCAAATTCATCTAGTTTTATTTCTCTTTTCCACGAGCATTCTCAAGGAAGAAACTGTTTTATAATAGTGCGTTAAATCCATCGTTTAGATTTCTAAATAATCATAATACGCAACGGACAGTATCTCTCGTTTCTCCACGCTCAGTGTCGACTGTAGCAATCACCGTTATTTTGTGTGAATTATTCGGATGATTTGATCCATCTAACAGTAGTACGTGCACTAAATTCGTTACCAACAGCTAGGAAAAACTGTGAAAGTGAACAGTTATACCGTGCCTCATTCTTTAAATTTAATTGAAATCGATCCGAACGAAATCTTCAGCGAAAAAAGATTATCAAAATTTGATTGGCTTTTTGTTTAGGCTCTTTTAAAGTGCGAGAAAGTATTTAGCTCTGTAAAATTGGTCTATTTTTGAAGGGAAAACAAATTATGTCAAATCTAATTAATGATTTTACGACGCTTTCTTCTTCAACCGGAATTTATGGAGCTACCGAAATTACAGACACAGCTAAATATAGTCAGGAAGAGTGTTTCTCTTAGAACGATGTGGCGGTAAGCTCAATCTAAATATCTGCATTTTTGATACATTTTTAACATGTAGATTAGATGATTACAAATACATGTTTCATTTGATAGTGGCTTAACACTTCTATGGAGTATCGCTGCTTCTTATAAAGTTCTCTAGATGTTTTGTTGGAGTAGTTTAATCCCCGTTTCTTTTCCTTTAAATTCTTGTAGTTAGATTCCTCCACATCTTCCTATATTTTGTTTTATTTTGACAGTTTTTAATTCCTGTTGATTTTAATCTTTTTTTTAATTTCTTTAGACATGTTGATAATCTATCTCGTTTTCTTTGTCCTCCTGGTCGCTATTCTATTACTGATTCTTTTCTTTTGCTCTCCATATATGCTCAAGCCATCTGACTATATATTGCTAGATTTTTTTTCACTATATCTTCTTCTTCCAACTATTGTTCTGCATTCGTTTTCTAGTATCTTTATAGGTCCTAATATTGTCTTTATTATTATTATTATTTTTAATGAAGATGGAAAGCGGACTAATTATTTTTGGTTATATGTCGCTTAATGAGTGGATGATTGTGAATTTATATGAACAACATAAACGACCATGCTCTTCAGTGGGATTCGAACCCACAATCTCTGGGGTGCTATGCTAGAGACATAGCCACTAAATCTACCGAGATCGGCAACGGTCCTTATTATTTTTAAATCTTCTTCATATTTTTTTGCCACTATCATAGTCTCAGCAACGTATATTATTATTGGCCTTATTATCATTCAGTAATCTCTCATTCTCATTCTGTATCTTTAGTTAAAATCTTGTTTTTCAGTAAATATTCGATTATTCATTTGTGTTTTCCTTATCTTTTGCTTGGTGGCATAATACCTAAATATTTAAATTGGTATATGACTAAAGGAATAATTCCGCTTTTTTTTTTTCGTACATAAAAAAAAATCGTGGCTCCGTCCAAAAACACTAATTTACACATCTTAAACTCGTACTGAAACTGCCTTGTTTCAGGCCTAAATTAGCAAAAATGTATTTTAAAATATCTCAGTAAATTATGCTAAATTTTGTTATGAGAATAATGTTTTAAATATTATTATCTACAATTATTGTTTGAAACATTTTCCTTTTACTGTCACCATTTACGAATTACAACACGTTACAGAAAAATTATATTTTGATATTTTTGTTTAAATCTGCTAACTTATGTTTTTTGAAAAAACAAAACAACGCTTGAAAAATGTTATTTTTTAAATGTGTCATAATTTTTGAACGAATGACCGTTTCTTGATAGTGATGGTCCGTGTTCCTGCAATATTCGATAAGTAATCTATGGCGGGAGGTATTGTGTTTCCCACAACAGATTTTTTAAACAGTTTTGCTGGCAGGTGACAAGGTTGAGTTGTCAAACTGAAATTTATACCAAGAAAATAAAACGCTTGAGTGTAATTCGGCGAGATAATTTAAGGAGATTATTTTTTTTTTTTTATTACGAAGAATAAGAACTAACTACTATGGTCATATGCCGCCTCATGATTGGATTATTGTGAATTTATGTAAACATCACAAACGACCATGCTCTTCAGTGGGATTCGAACCCACGACCTCTGGCGTGCTAGGCTAGTGACATAGCCACTACGCCACCGAGATCGGCAACGAGATTATTAATGAAATAGTTATTTACTTTACAAGTGGGCAAAGTAAGGAATTACCCACGAGAGAAATTTTAGCACACGAAGCCGAAGGCTGAGTGTGATAATTTTATCGAGTAGGTAATTCCACTTTGCCCATGTGTGAAGTATAACGTTTTATCCAACACCTCTTATTAAATGGCAGATTTATTAAATACATATTATTTGACAGTGACATATGCTTTAAATTTGGAATTAAAATGTCAATCGAAGTAGTTACCAAGGTGTTATGTGTTCTAATTATTGTTATAAATAAAAAAATACTCACTTGTGGCTTTTCTCAAAATTATACCCACTAGTGGGTAATCTGTTATTTTACTTGTTTAAAATCGCCATAGTAATAGAGCATTTATTGAGAGGTGTTGGATAAAGGTTTATTTAAAAGTGCAATTGGTGAAAAAACAATTATTATATACCATAATATTTGATAAATCTATGGCGGGAGGTATTGTGCTGCTCACAACAGATTTCTGCAATAGTTTATTATGTTGGTTGAATAATAATAGCTCTATAGAATCACATTAGACTCTGGAACAGAATTCGTAAATTCGACCTGAACTGAACAAATTTCCTAGAAATCTTCTAATGTCCTACTGAAGTCTCTCGAAGTCTTTCAAATCAAATACCCAATCCAGCCCTGTCGTACCAACAATCAACAATCTCAACCTTAAAATACCAACACCTAACACTTTCCATCCGAGTCTCTTGGAGCCGGCGACCCCACGTCAAGCATAACCACTCCGGAGCACACTTCACTCCAGTTAAACGTACCGCTCGGTGCTGTTAGACCTCGAGCTACAGCGGATAAGTCTTTAACATTATTACAACCATCTATAAATTTATTTGCAGCGTGTGGCGTGGTCAGTATATCGCACAATAGATGCTTCAAGGTCCGCTCTGATTTATGGTGGATTTTTAATCGACTGGCATGAAGAGTTGCCCAAGAAAGTCGTCGAGGGTACTGTGGGTGGGAGAGTGGAGGTTGTTTGGCTGGGTGGATGGATGGTATGGTGAAGGTAAATAAGGAAAATCGTGAAGTGGTCGAAATATCTGCGATGTAAATAATTAACACGTCCTTTACCTAGTTGTGGGTGTGGGCCTTTGCAATTTAGTACAGGAGTTATTTTCAAATAATGTTTTTTGAACGATACATAAATATAAATGAATGTATTATTACGCCTTGTACTTATTGTGGGAGTGGTAATCTATTTACACAGATTGCAGTAAGTGATATATTTAGCGGTTACCAGCCGTCTAGCTATGTTCCCAAAGGTGTTGGAGGGAAACCTCAGGAGACTATGTCGCCTGTAGGATTCGAACTGAGGATCTTACGATTCACAGTCCAATGCGTTATCACGGATCCATACAACAAGACCAAATAGAGAAGTAGTTTTTGTAAGAAATATTATTCAAAGGCGTCTGTGCGGATGGATGGATTTGTGCCCTTATGTTCTTTAACTCACGAACGAGAAGAGGTTAAATATTTAAATAGCTAAATTCCAATTAAAAATAAGAGGGGTGGAGAGAAAGAGAGAAGTCTGTAATTGTTCGACTCGCTTCGCTCGTCGTTCAAACTTACAGGCTCAGCACCCAAAGTATCACATTTACTCCTAATGACACAATATACTATTTTCTCAAATTTAGAAGCATGTACAAGAAAAGTACAAATAACGTTTTATATTCCAAATATTTTTGCTAACATCTTTCATTTGAAACTTTTTCTCACAGCTGATTCTATTTTTCAAATATACGGAATTTATTGTTTTGTGTGTTCAGTAAATTTCCTCTTCCGGTTTTTCAATTTCATTCAAAATCAACTCAGCTCTTCATTTTTTATTTGAAACTCCAAGTTTCGTTTACATATTTTGTCTCGTTCAAGAGGTATTGCGCACACGGACATCCATCCATCCATCCATCCTCACACACAGACATTATTGAGAAATTGATCTTAATGGATTTAGTGGACGTCAAAATATGTATTTCCGCAAAAATTTCGTCAACGATTTTTTTCGTGTTTCCAATACTTCCTTATACTTTGTATAAGAAAGTAAAAATTGTGTATATACCTTATACCACAAGACTGAAGTGCCTTTAATCCCTCAGGTGATAATTTCCCTCGCTTACTGCTCGTGAAATAAACTCGTACCATCCAAGTATAGTAATATCTTATTTTCCTAGTGAATTCATTTGCTGTATAACTGATAACAATCCAATACCACTTTTGCAAATTTTAATTTTCAAATGAAATACAGATTCTTGTAAAATTCATTTTTTCGAGATATCTTACAAGATATTTGAACCACATGGCTTTTAGTTTCCCCTGCAAAATGTGTACCGCAGATGGGTCATTCTACAGCAACATTTCCTTTTTAATAACATACTCCCCCCCATCAATCTCTCCCCCCATAACTGCCAGTTATTACATCCGGAGCCTCATATTGGCGCATTAAAACACCTCGACATCATAAAGATATTACGATAGTGCAAGTGCGTGTAGGACAGCTCCAAACACTCTACCTACCGTAAGACGTGGACACAAGACGTAGGTAATAAAGAGCTCTTAGCATAAGTGATGTTTATGAAAGGATAAGTGCGTAAGTGAAGTATCTTGGCCGTGTCTCATTTGAATAATATTTTACTGGTGGTATAGTTGACAGGTAGTTGAGGATTTTATGAGAAGGGTAATAGTGGTTGTTAATATTGTAGAAGGAGAAGATGTATGAGGGACCTGCCTTCCTGTATCTATGGTCCATCTTTCTATTGAATTCTCCTTATACTGGGTGGTGACTTTTACTTTCTTATACAAAGTATAAGGAAGTATTGGAATCACGAAAAAAATCGCTGACGCGATACATATTTTGACGTCCACTGAATCCGTTAAGACCAATTTCTCAATGATGTCTGTGTGTGAGGATGGATGGATGGATGGATGGATAACCGTGTGCGCAATATCTCATGAACTAGACAAGATATGTGAACGAAACTTGGAATTTATAAGTTTTAAAAAAATTAAGAACTGAGTTGATTTTGAATGAAATTGAACAACCGGAAGAGGAACTTTACTATTTTAACCCTCTATTGCATGAATTATTATTTCTTTTAAATAAGGGCTCAAAAACATTATTTTTTACAAAAAAAAAAATATTCATATATGTAAAATAAGTGTGTTTTATAATTTTTTTTCCAAAAATAAAAAAAAATTTAAATTTTGTTCACTATTGGGAACATTATGAACAAATTCAACTTACAATAGAACTTTGGTCTATTGGGTCGTCTTTGTGTACTATACAAAATTGTTTGATAAACAACCCCTTCTAAGAAAACAGCAGATAAAAAATTTTTTTAGAAATTTTGTAAAGGTGTATTTAGCTGTAATATATCAGCAGGTAATAAGCTGCTTCCTTTAAATTTTACATTTTATATCTGTTTCTGTAATTATCCTTTTTTCAGTTAAAATTTTTTTTATGTGGGTCAAATTGAGAGGAATGACCTAATTGGCAATTGACAAAGTGTATATAATGTTCCCAAATGTTACAACATGATTGCCATGAATGTAAACTGCATAAGAAAAGAAAAAAAAAATTTTAATTTTATGTTCCCGTTCGGGAACAGTTTGCAATAGAGGGTTAAAATAAAGTCATACGCAAGGAACAACTCATACGTGTTCAGTTGGTTTTATTTGTATAAGAAAGTAGTGTGGTGCCCACACCAGATTTTGTTTGCTTCTTTTGACAAAACTGAATTATATGTTTAATAAACTAATTTTAGTTGCTATGGGAACAAACAAATAACAGAAACTGTAATTATTAATCATTCAATACAGATTCACATACCGATAGAAAAATTTGATACTCACGGAATATCCTCACTCAAAATTGCAATATTTTTTTATTACATTTCTTTATAATATAAGCGCTAAGAAACCCATTGTAGCAGAGCGCATCGTCAGATCTCTAATATTTTGCGAGATTCGTCGATTTTTGATATTTTTCGAAGTGCAACTTTAAGGGCCTGTAATTCAAAAACTACACGAGATAACTAAAAATTCTCTTCAGGTTAGCGTTTTTGGTGCCTTATATAACAAATTATCAAAATTGTAAAATTTTGAATTTTTTTTGTATCTTTGTCGAAATTTCGATCGGCGATAACTCGACAAATATTAAAGATACAGATTTGCAGTGTTCACCAATCGATTTAGCTCGTCGAAATACATAAGTATGCCAAGTTTCATAAAAATCGCTTCACGGGATGGAAAGTTAGAGCAAAAAGCCTGAAAATGGCGTTTTTTGTCCAAAAAGTCAATAGGTACCCCTTGACGTTTGGCCTGAATTTGGCCATTTTCAGACTTTTGCTCTAACATTTCAACCGGTTGTCCGAATTTTCTGAAATTTTCAGTGTTTATGTATTTCGTCGAACTGAATCGATTGGTGAACACTGCAAGTCTGTATCTTTCATATTTGTCGAGATATATCCAAACGAAATTTAAAAAAAAAATTTAAAAAAATTTCAAAATTTTCAAAATTTACTAATTTATTATAAATGGCACGAAAAACACAAAACTGGAGATATTTTTCGATATCTTGTATAGTTTTCGAGTTAAAGCCCCTCAAAATTGCTCTTCAGAAAATATAAATAATCGTCATATCTCAAAAAATATTAAAGATATGACGATGCGCTCTGTTGCAATGGGTTTCCTGGCGCGAATATTATAAAGAAATGTAATAAAAAAATTTTACAATTTTAAGTCATATTTGGGAAATTTCCGTATTTTGAAAAATATTACAAATCGCCATATTTCGATAAATATAAGACATATTACGATGCGTACTACAGCAATGAGTTTATTCATGTTTAAATTATACAGTATTTAATTTATTTTCTAGTAAACAATTTATTTGTATAAAAAAGTAGTGTGGTGCCCACACCAGATTTTTTTACACTGTTATTTCTCAATGATGTCTGTTTGTGAGGATGGATGGATGGATGGATGTATGGATGTCCGTGTGCGCAATATCTCATGAACGAGACAAGATATGTATACGAAACTTGTAATATATAAGTTTCATGAAAATATAAAGAGCTGAGTTGATTTTGAATGAAATTGAAAAACTGGAAGAGAAAGTTTACTGGACACACAAAACAATAAAATACATTTTTTTCAAAAATAGTATCAGCTGTGGGAAAAAGTTTCAAATGAAAGATATTAGCAAAAATATTTGGAATATAAAACGTTATTTGCATTTTTCTTGTACATGCTTCTAATTATGAGAAAAACTAAATTATATATTTAAGAATATATTTCAATAATCTTAGTTACAATGGGAATAAAAACTAAAACATTTTTTTTCTACTCCCGTAACTAAAGTACCTTATAATACATTGTTTCGTCGTTTGCTAAGCAACGTTTTAAACACTAGTGTTGAAAGAATTCTTTAGTCACGGCTTGTTCGATATTTTAAATCCGAGCCGAAGTTAACTTTCGGGAATGTTCGTATTCGTGGTATATGAGCAAAATAACACTATTTAATAAATTTTCCTGTTTCATTTAAATAAATAAATACTATAAATCAATATTTAAAACCTATTTTCTTTATCATAACATTCTTATTTGACAATTCAAACATCTGTCAAAATAAAATCTGTATTATCATTATGCATAATACCTGCATTACCGACATAGTTTTGTTTGGTTATGTAAAAGGCTAAATCGTTTAATGCAATTTGACAAAAGTTTGAGATCGGTGTTTTGTGTTAAAGAAAAATGAATCCCAATAGTGAAAGTGATGAAGACATTATAGGAACTCCAGAAGAAATAAGAGAAGCCGCAGCATCAGCTACCGCTAATTTGTTACCAAGTAAATCGAGAAATCAATAAACTTTTTATGAATTGGCGTGAAATAAATCAAACATATTCATTTTCTGAAAATGAACTATTAGCATACTTTAAAAACCTTTCTGATAAAATGAAGCCTTCATCGTTATGGTCAATTTACTCAATGCTGCGTTCTACAGTGAATATAAAAAATATTTTATTTTTAAACGTTGGTACTTCCGCTCGTAGAAAAAATATAGTATACAACACGTTTTAAAAACTTCTCTAGGCACTCGTTATATTAAACACTCGCTTCGCTCGTGCCTAATAAAACTCGTGACTAAAGTAGAGTTTTTAAAACTTGTTGCATAATATACTATAATATCTATTTGTCAAACGTGTCAAATAATTGTGAAGTGTCAAAAATATATGTCTTGTAAAATATTCTAAAAGTAATATTTGTATTATTAATTAGAAAGATTTGAAGGCTAGATATTTATAGGTATATCAAATAATTGTCAAAATATGGTCATATGCAAGGAACAGGTCATACGTGTTCAGTTGGTTTTATTTGTATAAGAAAGTAGTGTGGTGCCCACACCAGATTTTTTTATGTTAAAAATAACACATGTTATTCGGAGTAAATGTGATAATTTGTGTATCACATTTACTTCTAATAACAGAATATACTATTTATTTACAAAATAAAAATTGGTTTATTTAAGTTAATATAATCACCGTTTGAGAACTGCTGATTTCTACATTTATTTCATTTTTATCAAGTCTAACCCGATAGCATGATTAGGCGAGTTTATACACATTTATAGGAGCAAAGCAAAATACAACTTATCAACAAGTACGTACAGAATATTCATCAAATATAACCATATATTTCTTTATTATTTTATTCAGTTGTAGTGAAATTCTAGCAGTGAGCAGATGTGTGTTAGTTTATCAAAAAAGAAATGTACTGAAATGTAAGTAAACATCTGAGTAATAATTACATTTTCGATATCAAATTGCACCAATTATAATATTACGTTATTTAGTAATAAACAAGCTTCTTTCCCTACATAGTCAAAGCAAAGCATTTTATGTCATGCAAAATACTATTTTTCCCATATATTTTTTGCTTGTTAAATTTTATGATTCGGCGCAGGTGAAATGTTGGCAAACTAGATCCTGCTTACTACAACCATTGTTGAAATCAGATACCAACATTCTATGTTATCGTCAACACCGTATTTTACTTTTATGGAAAAGATACAACTGATAAGACCAATAATTTGCTAATAAACATATCAGAGAACAGCCATCATAACTGTAACAATGACATTTAAAAATATTTTTATTTATAGAACGATTACGCGTTGTGAAAATGTCATATGGTTATTATTTGCTAAGTTGGCAGTACTTGAATGTTGCCAATATCGCTCAAGACCAGAAGTGAGATTTTCTTGTAAAGTTCGCGACGTATAAGGAAAATATCAGTAAGAAAAGAGTTCTTGAGTCATTATATTTATTAACTTTGACATGTATGTAGACAGATGGTATTGGAACAGTTAATTAAAAGAAAATTAAAATGAAGTTTTTGTTTTATTGGTAGCCTTGTAGATACATTTCTACTTGAATTACTTAATTATGTTTCACATCAGATAGATTTAATTTATAATTTTTATTACCATAAAATCTGATGTGTTCAACACATAACCTCCTGCAAATTTTAATTTATAAACGGTACAAAACAGAAAAAAGTTTCAAATTAAATAGATAAATTTTTCAATTATGACACATGTCAGAAACTACATTTTTCAAACGTTGTTTTGTTTTTTTTAAAAAAGCAGAAGTCAGCGGATTAAACAAAAATGTCAAAATATAATTTTTCTGTAACGTGTAGTAATTCGTAAATGGTGAAAGTAAGAGCAAATTATTTCAAACAACAATTGTAGATAATAATATTTGAAAAAAAAATTTAATTACGAAAATTGTCATAAGCCATAATTTATTGAGATATTTTGAAATAACTTGATAGGGCTTCAAGTAAACTACCACTTCCGGTTATTGCATTTTTACAAAAAAAAAATCAGCTCTTTCCAAGAGGATACAATTATTGATAAATACAAATTATCAAATTAAAAGTTAAGTAGCTTTTGAGAAACCGTAACTCCAGAGATCCACATAGACAGACAAACATATACACACACAGACATCATCGCGAAACTATTAAAATCGAATTCCATGGTCCCTAAAACTGCTCATCCACTGAAAACTCACTACCGAATTTTAGCATGATTCCTAGATCTCTATTTCAGAAATATGGCGAGAGGTAAAAATTAATAAATGAAATACATACAAATAATCTGATGTAGCCAACACATAACCTCCCGCCTAAACAACTTTTAAGCGGTATAAAATAAAAATGGTGGACAGTATTTTTTTTGCACGACCGGGAGAGAAACTCGGTTTCTATGATACCAAAATAATGAAGGAAACAGTCAATTTCATATATACGGGAGATTTGTGCACTTTCTCTCCCGCCGTGAGGTAAAGTGATCAAATAATGTGAAATATTAAAAAAAATTAAACATATCAAAGGTAACTATCATAAATTATATTACAATTCAAATAATTTTGAATTCCATAGAAATCTTCATAAATATTGGGGACAAAAAAATAGTATATACACTTCAGGAGAAAAATGTATTTTTACCTCCCGCCTACCTCTAGGTAAGGGAGGTATTGTTTTTGGTTAAAAAAAAGTAGCAGTTTACTTGAAGCCCTTAAGTTGTAGAATATTTAATTTTACATGTGTTTTGATTACATTAATTTTATTAATTTTCATTATATTTAGAAATAATAAAATATAAAGAAATTAGATTTTATAAATCTTGCAGTCCTTGTACACCATGGAAACACTTAAAAATTTTCAATTTTTTACTAAATGTGACACATGTCATTTTGATTGCGAAGCTGTTTTCTTAGTGAAATATGTGTCAAAAAACTAAATAATTATGCGAAATAAATTTAAACTTCTCAAAAATAAATAGAAAATAAACAAATAAGAAGGTATGTTTCTGTATCATCAAATACTATTTTGTACCATTTAAGAGTAGTATTGGGCGGGAGGTTATGTGCTGGACACATCAGATTTTTTCTCTTGTCGTATTGTAGCCGTCGCCTACGTCTAGTGTTTGAATTTACTCCGCGATGAAAACACATTCGTTGGTTGTTTTACTCGGCTTTGCCTCGTTTCACAAACTTCCTCACTTACGCATAAAATGTCACTTTTAACACTTATATCTTAAATAACTAATGTCTATTTTACACATTTTCATTGGAAGTACTGGAATAATATAAAAAGGCGATGACAAAATGGCTACTATCTGCTGCAGGTTTCGAATTGAGAGCATGTCAAATATAATTATTTCATTTCACAAGAAATTCGTGTGTAACCCACACCAGATTTTTCGGTGTTAGTTTCTTTTCCGATCTTTAACATTTAGTATTATCTTAATGGCACATATATTAAGATTCTTCTTAGAGGAATTTAACTCTTATCTCTTAATTTGCTTCCGAAAATTGTCACAAGACTTAGAAGTAATTTGAAGAATGCGAAATTACCATTTTACTCTTAATTAGAGTATAAATAAATATGTTTTCCTCACTGATTGACGTAAAGAATTTTTGAAATTAGTAATATTGTAATTAGGTACAAAATATCATGTTACAAATTTTCATAATGAACCGAAAGTTTTTTGAATCTACTTAACCTACAATTGGTCTTCTTTCGTTTACCAACTTGACAAAATAAAATATCCTGCGCCATTTGCATCTCATTAAGATGAAGAACTAGTTTTTTATATGTTAATTCGACGAAATAAAGACATAATATGCAACCTGTTTGTCGTATTTAATCAATATATTAAATGAAAATTTAAATTGCCAAGTTTATTAATTTGAACACTGCTTTATTAATTATGTTAAAACTAATTAATTTAGCACATTAAGACAATAGGGAACCGGAATTAATTGAAGTTAATTTACATAGAGTTGATTTCAATTAGACTTCTAATATATCACTAGGTGCACAATAAATTATTTAAATAAATGAATTTAAAATTCAAATATTATTTAATGAACAACCTTGTACAACGATAGCATAGATCATGGAACCGAATTAAGTATATTTAATTAAACAAATAATTGTGTACTTGTTTCAATTGAAATCTTCGTATTATTTCAATGTTTGAGTTAGGTTGATGAAATATAGAAAACTTAAATTTAATGTTTCATCATAGTAATCATCTGTAAAAGAATAATGTATTCAAACGGCACCAAACATATAGACTTACAGCTTCGGCAGCATTCAGTACCTTCTTCTATAAGGTGTATGGTATAAATCGTCTCTTAACCCTCTATTGCATACTGTTCCCGAACGGGAACATAAAATTTAAAAAAATTTTTTCTTTTCTTATGCAGTTTACATTCATGGCAATCATGTTGTAACATTTGGGAACATTATATACACTTTGTCAATTGCCAATTAGGTTATTCCTTCCAATTTGACCAACATAAAAAAAAATTTTTACTGGAAAAAGGATAATTACAGAAACTGAGATATAAAATGTAAAATTTGAAGGAAGCAGTTTATTACCTGCTGATATATTACAGCCAAATACACCTCTACAAAATTTCCAAAAATTTTTTTTATCTGATGCTTTCGTAGAAGAGGTTGTTTATCAAACAATTTTGTATAGTACGCGAAGACGACCTAATAGACCAAAGTTCTATTGTAAGTTGAATTTGTTCATAATGTTCCCAATAGTGAACAAAACTGTAAAAAGAAATTTTTTTTTATTTTTGGAAAAAAATTTATGTAACACTCTTATTTTAAATATTCTTTTGTAAAAAATAATGTTTTTGAACCATTATTTGAAAAAAATAATAATTCATGCAATAGAGGGTTAATAGTGCACAAATTTTGCACATTGTTTCTTATATTCATCGTCATCCTTCGTGGATCCTGTAGTGTAACGTTCCTCTTCTTCAGAATCTAGTTGATGAGGGTATCCCAGGTGTCTTTTGGTCTTCCACAATACCTATCTTCCTTAATAACAGAATTTAAGATATAAATATATATTTTCCTCTGTGAGATCAGAACAAATTTTTAAAAGTTATTCTAAAAGTCTCAATTCGATCCAATGATATGATTCTGGACTCGTAAGTTCGTATCATTATCAATGGGCGCGTTCAGCCGAACCTGGCAGCTAAATCGCTAACTTAGCGGTCACAGCTGAACGTATTGCTAAGTAACCGCTAGATTTCAGCAGGTAGACTAGCGACCTAGCGAAATAAATTTATTAAAATTCATTTGTAATGTCATCAATATTAACCATGTGTGCAAAAAACTATAAAAATAACTTAAAATGTAGTAAAATATATGAAGTATTTGACATCTATTATTTACCAATTTTAAAATACTGTTTTGAATTTGTCTATTATCAGAATTTGAGGTTAATTCCACCTAACTTGACTAACACAAGATGACAGTACCAGCAAAATTCCATTCATGTTCATACCACTAGAATCTATCACTAGCAAAGGTTCGGCTGATCGTGCCCAATGGTATAACAGTCCTAGGATGCCTGGAGCCTTAAGTATCGTGGTACTTGATTCGCGACCAATTTGTTCTGTGATACAAGTCAGATTTTCAATCTATGCGACGGGCTTTGCACACTAGTATAACCAAAACGAAACATTTACCACAAGTGGTCAGCCGATAGCACCCAAACACTCATCATCTCCGTATCTGTCCCTCCCTTGCCGCCCCAATCAATCCACTCCACCAGCACACATAACGTTCTAATGTCGCAACTGCACCCAACACTTTTCCTTTCCTAGTCTAGGCCGCTTGATTCCAGTTGCGATTCGAGTTGGTGATGTGATTGGCGGCTTGGTGAAGTAGGACGTGCCGGGCGGCGGCGAGGCGCTGCTGGGGGGACTCGCGACTCGCGAACTTAACGAGCTATCAGCAGGCGGAGTAATAAGATTGTTAGGTGCGCTGGCTGATACGATAGACAAGAGAGTGTTGGTGGACGTGTGGTAGGGTTGAAGACACTATGCTGTGATTAGGAACACTACTTCGCTTGATGTAGCTGTTGTTAGTAATCGAATACTTAATAGAAGAGGAAATTTAAAATGATACCCACGGACAGTCAAAAGGATTTATCATCTGTAACCTAAGGGTCGGGGTTAGGGCCCGGTCTATACATCTCAAATTATAATATATTCTAACACAAGTGACAGAAGACAGCTAATTCAATTCGGATACGAGACAATTTAGTGGAGATTGGACGAATGACGAAGTGCTAGGATTGCCTTGTGTCTGGAATGTTTGAATCGATGTCTAGATTTTTGCTTTAATTTGCATTATTATTTAATTAATTAATAATTAACTGGCTGAAAACTACACTTGTCTGACAATTTATGCGAACATAAAGATCTGCTATTGCAGATGTTCTACATTTAAAAATGGATGCTTTTTTTAAATTCATTTCTACTAGACATATATAATGAAATTTTTACCCAGTTGCAAAACTTAACCATTTTAATATGTACTTTTCCTATATAACTGGCAGGGGCGTAACTATCCCTTTCTGGGTCCCAAGTCATAGTAGGGGGCGCCCCCTCAAAATATTTTACCACCAAGAAAAAAAAATCTGGTGTGGACACCACACTACTTTCTTAAACATATTAAATCAACTGAGCATGTATGACTTGAGGCGATTTCGACTGGCACCGGTTAGTACTTGGTCACAGGAATGGTTAGTAAATAGAGTAACCAATTGATTTCGACTGCCACTTATATAACGTCATATGTAAACGTTGACAGTTTAGGTATGTCAAATCAGTAACATGCTCGAGAGCTCGGTTCGTCCAACAGTTAGTATTCTGATTGGCTGAATTTCACTTGCTATGATTTCAAACTAGTACGCTGTCATATTTTTCATGTTTTCTGTCAAATTTGATTAATGTCAAAATCTATCGCGCCTTTTTAGTAACTGTTCGGTTATTGTGACGTCATTGTTTCAAACCAACCAAACACGTAACCGGCAAGTAACCAGTGCCAGTCGAAATCGCCTTTGTTCCTTGCGTATAACTATTTTGACAATTATTTGACACATAAATGTTAAAAATGTTTTAATTTTCGTTCACATTGTGACTAAGATTATTCAAATATATTATTAAATATATAATTTATTTTTTCTTCAAATTAGATCTAAATAACATTTTATATTCCAAACATTTTTGATAATATCTTTAAAAAATGGAATTTATTGTTTTGTGTCCAGTAAACTTCCTCTTCCGGTTTATCCATTTCATTCCAAATTAACTCGGCTCTTCATATTTTCATGAAACTTATAAATTCTAAGTTTCGTTTCCATATATTGTCTTGTTCATCCATCCATCCATCCTCACACACAGACATCATTGAGAAATTGGTCTTAATGGAGTCAGTGGACATTAAAATATGTATTTCCGTAAAAATCTTTACAGCGATTTTTTTTCATGATTCCATACTTTGTATAAGAAAGTAAGAAAACACAAACAAAATTCATGGATATCTCATAGTTTTATTTACGCATTTACAAGAACGGAATCGATACCAGTGTTAAAAATCCAGGACGCAGTGTTCAGTATTCGTTATTTTACTCTCTCTATACACAATATACTCAAGTCCACCAGTTTCCTTGCCCCATCGAATTTCGCAGATTATTTCCCTCATAAAATTTAAGCCAATCAGAATTCTGACATTACTGAATGTCGCCCAATCAACGTAGAATTACACGATAATTTTGCACTAGCGCAAATTTTCGATAATTCGCACTAGTGCAAATTACCAATGTGATTCTGACTTGCTGTCAAATGACGTTTTTACATTTTGCTTTATTTTTTATGAGAGAAACAACGTTTGGCTACATTTTAATTGGGAAATAGTCCTTCGAATATCCGTCGTGCATGTAATTATCAATAATGTTTGATAATTTTCAATTTTAAAAAGTATTGCTTTGTAATTGAAACTGTCACGGGAATAGTTAAAAACAGTAAAATTACTAAGCAAACGTTCGGGAAGCTCGCCGAAAGAGCAAAATACTCGATCAGGACTAAGTTCGCCAAGTCTATAATGGAATGGATTTTCGAAATTTGATCTTTCAGACATTTATGCAAATACAATATCTGAATAAACAGTTGATCGGTTACATTTGAAGGGGAGCGGGGGAGGGCACCCCATTGCACCTGCTGGATTGACGGTAGTTACGCCACTGATAAATGCCTAAAATCAACAAATTACCTAATAATTACTTTTTTGATAACCTGTAATACAGGGTGTTTCATAACTTCGAGTACATACGTTAATGGTATATGTTGTTTGATATGCTGATTACGAATCTAAAAGAATTTTTTTAAATTCGAAATATTAAGGGTTGTTTACCTAAAACATTTTTTGTAGTCCTGCACTGGATTCGCTTTCCTATTAAACACAAACAATGAAGTAGGTAATCAACAATTTAAATTAAATAATACTAGTAAAATAAACAAACAAAATTTAATTATTTTTAATGAAACGATAATTATTAACATAATCATCCACCCCGTGGCAGAGGCAACGAAAAATTTTGGACTGGGAAACATGGAAAATAATTTTGCGATTAAAAAAAAATTGTTTTTGATTTGTAATCAGCACATCAAATAACATATACCATTAACGTATGAACCTGTAGTTATGAAAAACCCTGAATAAAAAGGATTCTAAACAATTCAATCAAAATCCTAAATGGTAGAGATTATAAATAATCTGTCTATATTTTACATGGTACACAAAACCCACAATTGTCTTTTTATGTGCGTAATTCCTCAAAGAGTCCAATAAAACCGCATTCATTCCCACAAAACCCGTACAACAAGTTATCAACATTAAATTGGAATAAATGTCAAGTTGATTCTTCACATGAAGGTCCATGCACCTCACCGAGATGCATTTCAATAACTTACTTTTTAATTTGCGACGTGAGCCCAGACTCGGAATATCAACAACTTTATTTGGAAAGTTATGGCATGAACGATGCAAAAAGTCAAGTGGAATTGCAGTCTTCGTATGTGGTTTATAATTGCTTTGATGGGCATTCGAAGATGATATTTCGAAAACTGGACAGAGGTTGCGAAATGGTGCACTTTTTATTTGTTTACAAATGTTTCTTGAAAAATAATTACCAGTTTCAAGGAAATTGTAAAAAAAGTTAGTAAACAACATGTGATATAAGTACAATGATTCATTGTTTGACTCATCCAGATGATGCTTCTATGAATAAATTAAATATTAAATAAATATATTATCATGACATTTATGATCAGGGAGTTCTGAATTGAAGATCTATTGAAATTTGAAGCTGCGTTTTCATAGGTAATTGTAGCTGTATGGTAAAACTTAATTCACAGTTGCTAAGGGCTACTAACTAGGGCATGCAAGTCATTTCATTTCAGTAGAGGTGCAATTGCTAGGATACTTAATTAAAATTGTCAAATATTGGAATGGTGAAAGCGGGACAAATTTATTATTAGAAAAAGTATAGTGTACAACTCGCATGGAATGTCCATTTCATACTCGTAGGAAATAAGTACTATTCCATGCTCGTTGTACAATATACTATTTTCTGCGACTACTTAGATATCTGCTCATTGTATGTTTGTTGTTGCTAGGGATATGAGGTATTGCAAGCATCGTGCGAAATGAATTTGTTTTGTAAGTATTTCGATATAGGTCAGTTCATTTCATTACAGGTGCCATTGCTAGAATATTTATTTAGAATTATCAAATATTAGAATGGTGAAAGCGAGATAAATTTATCATTAAAATTGAATTAATTAGGAAATAGAATCGTGGTCGTAGAAAAAGTATAGTGTACAACTCGCATGGAATGTCCATTCCATATTCATATGATTTGCAGCATGAGCTGAAGGAAATGAGTACCATTCCATGCTTGTTGTACAATATACTATTTTTGATATGTTAAATTATTGTCTTCCCTAATTATTTTACATAAAAAAAACGTTAAATAGTATTTTATAGAAGAATAATTTCTGCTGCTTTTGACACAAATATTTATAATTTCGCTCTTTCTGGAACCGGACAAATGAAATGTTTATTGGTCTTTAAATCATTATAAGTTTTACCATATAAATATAATCCCTTATGAAAATGAATCCTTAATTTCTTCAATGAAAAATTTCTGGCAAGCCGCCGAATTTGATTAACATCTCAATGATGTTTATATTTTCTTTCACGTGGAAGGACACTAGGTAGTCAAAATATTATTTGTTGTAACCGTAAAATTATATATTAGAAACAAATTAATCTGAAACTCATTGTAAGATTCATATTATACGGTGACTTGCAGATACGTTCTTTAATTACGCCTTTAACAATATGGGACTATAGGACACCTAAACAAGGTCAACACACTTTTACTATTTCTTCCAAAACCTTGTCGAAAACTAATTAAATACCTTTTATATTTTGATATATCAGCGCGATCTCTGAATGTGTACTATTTTACAATGCAAAAAGCAATAAATCAAGTATTTTTTTTAGAAATAAGAACTATTTAAGATATACCGCTTGTTTATTTGGATTATTGTTAACCTACAAATTGTTGCGTTTTATTATGAAGCATTTTGATGGCGCTTAAAAGGGTAAGTAACTTCAAACATTTTTAAATGTTTGTATCCTCCTTTAATTAAATTGTTTTTCTCCGTTCGGACTAAATGTGACACATTCCTATTTTGTTTTCGAACAACAAAATACATGATTCCTATATTTTTAGTTGTTACCTGTGAAGCTGCGATAATAGTCCGAGATGAATATTCCCGGCCTGGGACAGAAATTATATCTGTACTGTTGCATATTTATTGCAAAAACACATCATGTGCTGTAAACCCAAAACACAATTGCGTATAAAAAAAAGGCTATAGTCTGAGGACTGATAATTTGGTACAAAATTCATGCTGTACATAATCTTGAACAAAATTAAGTTCAATAAAATTAATGTAGTTGATAACTAAACTAAATTTAATTATTAACGTTTTCCGAACAAGAACTGACTATTTTACCTAGACGATAATCCATGAAACGTATATTCACAAATTCATATTTTTCCCTGGATTTCTGTGGAAGCAAAATTAACATTTCTGTATTTTCCAGAAATGGAAAAATCGTCGTCACTGCACAATTCTGACATTTTTTTTTATTAAACTACACGACTAAATTCAAATATTTAAAAAATTCACTTCGCAAAATTGACAGATGGCGTTTAACAAATATATACAATCACCCTTAGTTACTGAAGCTAACAATGAACTTGCCATAGTTACCGTAGTTAAGCAACGACCTATACTCTTACAATAGCTGTGGGGTAAAATTAGAAAACGTTTTATTTAGAGTTACAATTAACTGTTCGTAATTCCGATCGGAGAAAAAATAGAATGCATATCTGGTTGGAAATAGTATATTGTACAACGAGCATGGAATGGTACTCATTTCCTACGGCTCATGCTGCAAATCATACGAATATGAAATGAACATTCCATGCGAGTTGTACACTATACTTTTTCTACAACCACGATATTATTTCAAAATTAATTTAATTTTAATAATAAATTTGTCCCGCTTTCACCATTTCAATATGTGACATTTCTAAATAAGTATCCTAGCAATGGCACCTGTACTTAAATGAACTGATCTGTATTGAAATACTCACAAAACAAATTCATTTCGCACGATGCTTGCAATGTACCTACCTCATACCCCTAGCAACAACAAACATACAATGAGCAGATTTCTAAGTGGTCGTAGAAAAAGGATATTCCCGTACTTCTGCAGATCAATTACTATAGTCGTCCGGGAATGTCTCACGTTTCCTACTAGGTATAAAATATACTATTCTTTGACATGTGTTATAATTGAAAACTAAATTTTTTGAAGGGATGAACGTTTCTTGATAGTGGTGGTCCATGTTCCTACATTGTTTGATAATGAATCTATGGCGGGAGGTATTGTGGTGCCTACAATATTTTTTTTTGTTTGCCACCATACCTAAAAAACTTATACAAAATGTCTCATTTTAGTTAAGAATGCATTGGGATCTTTAGAACTGTAAGAGGTACGAGGTTGATTAAATGAGACAAAAGTTGCTCCGTTAGTAGAGTAATGCATCTGTACCTTAAATAGGACCAAAGGATTTCAATACTATTTTTACTAATTGATAATTTACAATTTAAAAATGCCTGCAAAAAGGCTCATTTGGTTACCTAAATATTTGATATTTCATAAAAGTTATAGGATTATTTATTTATTTGACAGAAAAAATTCAATTATCATTACAAACTTCTACGAAATTTCTACAGATTATTTTTTGACGTATCTTAAAACAAATGAAATGTTGTATGTCACGTGTCTGCGTCCTGTCATTATTATACTGAGAATAATACTCTTGTGATTATTCCCGGCAATTTTCTCTGTAGCTTTTTTGTTTTTGTTGACAGATGTCAAATGTCAGATAGTTATCATCAACACAAGTAAAAATGAGCAAAAAAGATAGATTTAGTGGCGTGCCTGATGATGAAATCAAAAAATAATCTAATTAAATATAACTCGAGAGTTCGATAAATTAGAAAATAATTCTCCAGTATCTTTCTCAAATTTGTCGCCATTGGGCAATAGCCACTCAAGCCCTACGGGCTTTCGTGGCTATTGCCTGGCAACAAGTTTTCAAAGATCTGTCAAATTATTTTTAATTTATTCTCACTCTCTTGTTATATTATTACTGAAAATAATACAATACCATAATAAATAAATATAAATATATACACTCTGAATGTTGCTATACAAGCAAGTTTTGTTAGTTTTATTTCAATTTAAGTCTATTTATTTATTACAAAACATTGCCGAGCGTTTGTCACTAAAAACAAAACGCTTGGTCATCAAAAACAGTCAATAATTAATTTCTAATCCAAGCCTAAAATTAACACTGTAAAAAATTAAAACAGTCAACGTTCCATCACTGGACCACACACATTTCTAACTTCTACAGATTCTACTGATCTTTTTATCTCATGTCACCTATCATATTCCCAGCATCGCATCTTTATACGTCTTCTCCCATCTGTACCGTCAAACTCAGGTTTTTCTCACCGAATACCGGATGTTCATATCAAAGTATCGCATTACCAAAAAAGTCAACACCCAATTAAGTTTTTACCGCATGAATCACAAAAAGTTTTTCGTATACTTGCATTATAAATATTTATTAACTTATGACAGTGTTGGAAAATTGAAACTGTTCTTTAGCGGTTTAGTTCTTAATTGATTTCGATTCGATAAATTAGATCGCAATGATGACTCGAGTTATTGAAAATTTCTCATTGAAAATGTATGTTCCGGATTTTTGGTTCCTGGTCTATTTAAAAGTGGGTTTAATTAAATGAGATCATGATTGATGATTCAAATTTGTTGGAATTTTTAAAGTGATGTAATTAGTTGATGATACTCGGGGAAATTGAAAATTATAGTAGAATCAGAATGTCAAACCACAATATGAATTTTATAATCACTTGTAATTTATATTAGAATTATTTCCGAAAGCGATTTGCATATTGTTAGCAGTAAGAATTTCTTGATTATTTGTGAACGGTATATGGCCTAACGTCGCATTGAAGTCTCCGACGATTATTGGATTTCTTCAGTTTCTGTAACGTAATTTTATATTTTTATTAAACTGAAAATTATTTTAATGGCCTCTTCGTCCACTAGCATTTTTGGGAGTGGTAATTTGACGGTACCACCCTCTCAAAAATATATTAAATCGAGATCTGCTTTAAGAAAAGTGCCATAGTCAAAATGGATAAAAGGCGTAATGATATATTTATTTAATTGTGGCTTCTTCTTCAAATTATCAGTAATGAAATGTCACTCAAAATAAACACAAATAAACTGTTCTATGATGGCCGGCGGCTTTACGCTACCCTTTGTCGATTCATTGATTAATTTTCTATTATATTAGTTAATATTTCGGACAAGTAAAATAAACACTTGTCAGTACTCATTGGTACTTAGTGCAGGGTAGCAGTTACACATACTACAAGACTGAAGTGCCTTTAATCCCTCAGGTGATTATTTCACGATTCTGAAGATTAAATCATGCACTTCAGCCCCTTGGTATATAAAGTAGGTACTGTTTTTTCTCTGTTTTATGTCATAATTTGTTGTCAGTTACTATTTCTATTAACTTGTTTATGTTGTTCACTTGTTTGCCTGACGAATACGGTAATTTAAAACGTTGAATTTTAATATAATTTTACAGAATTTAATCTAAAAATCTTTTTATTTATAATAGTATTTGTTGTACAATACAATAATATGACACGGTTAATTTTCCTGCTACGGTTTTTGAAACTGAAGTGCCTTTAATCCCTCAGGTGATTATTTCCCTCGTTTACAGCTCGTTAAATAAATTTCACCCTCAGGATTAAATCATGCATTTCAGCCCCTTGGTATATAAACTACTATTCTTCCATTGTTTTATGTCATAATTTGATATTAGTTAGTTACTATTTATATTTACTCGTTTATGTTGTTCACTTGTTTTCCTGACGAATAATTACGTACGGTAATTAAAAACGTTGAATTTTAATAACTTATTACAAAAATCTTTCGGAATAAAAGACTTTTGAATATAATTCTGTATATCCAAAAGTATTTTATTTCATTAATTTGAGTTCTGAAAGCTTTTTCCACTTATGAAAAATCTTTTATTTATTTATTTTTTTTTTTTTATTATTATTAAGCAGTCCTAACTGCTGAGGTTTTATGTCGCTTTGGATACTCGATTTTGGTGGTGTGCCAACGGCACGCAGTATTCATATAGCGGTCACCCATCCAACTACTAACCGCGGACAGCATTGCTTAACTTGCGTTATCGTGTGATCCGGATTTAACGCTACCTGCCGGCTGCTGCCCTTATTTTATTTATAATTGTTGTACAATACGGCACCCTGAAAAATCCTGCTACGTTTCTCGAACATTTAACAATTAACATAGCGCTCCTTGCTCGGATGCCCAATAAATAAACTCAGCGTATACCCCTCAGTCCAATTCCAATCTCCTGCTACGTTTATTGACCCATCACACAAACTCCCGTTAATTCCTCCTCCGCCTCTCAGCGACTCTACCGCTTCGCACTGCCGAGAGTAAAAGTGGGGCCGCCACGCCCGACACCGCCTCGCAGCTCGCTGCCTTCTTCTCGCTTGCCGCAGCCTTCGCCGATCCACGACCGCACGACCGACTCCTGGGCCCCTGCGTCGAACACTGGGCACTAGCTCTGCCGCGCTCGATGCGGCCGATGCTGCTGACTGAGAACCACCGCGCTTACGAAGACGTGACCGAGTATTGTGAGTGTAGAGACTGTGCTGGACTATATACGTTACTTGTTTGTGTGGTGTGTTTCTGCTTAAGGATAATTTTGTTCGGGTGTCAAATATATAGGTCAGTAGAATTCATGATTTATTTTATTTGTTTAAGCTGGAAAAGCTGTTGGATTATTTTAATTAATTCTTCGGCAGAGAAACAAGTGAACAATATAAACATAAGTAAAATGTAATCACCTCATAATTTTAATTTAAAAAATTTGTTGTGGGCACCACAATACCTCCCGCCATATATTTCATATCAAACAATCCAAGAACACGGACCACCACTATCAATAAACTCTCATCCCTTTAAAGAAATTACTTTTCAATTATGGACACTTGGCAAAAAATTATATTCTTCAACTCATGTTTTGTTCTTTTTTTTCAAAAAGCACAGATTAGCAGATTTAAATGAAAGTGTGTAATAGTATTATAGTCTACAACAAGTAATGGAATGGCACATATTCTACACGAGCAAAAGGTTTGTAGTCCGAGCCGAAGGCGAGGACTACGATTTGAGAGTGTGAAATATGCCATTCCGTTACCTGTTTCTTTCTATAACAAGATTTTGGAAATTATACAAAAATACAAATACAAAACAGTTGAAAACGTCAAACTCAAATAAATAAAATTAAAACAAACACACGAACCAAGATACTTCATATATCGCGCTAAAATGCGGCTCTGATTTGTCGAATTTATTCCAAACGCGCGTATGAAATGATAATTCCAATACAATTTTTAGTTGTGAAATGTGTAGTTTCCAAAACAGTGATATAGAAATATAATTTTTCTTTAACGTGTTGTATTTCATAAATGGTGACAGTAAGAGACAGTAAGAGTTAAAATGTTAGTTATTGTTACAATATTATTGAATGAATATTACTGAAAATGGGCATATTTTGTAACTTACTTGATAATTTATAACTACCCGTAAAAAATTGTAAGCAATATAATTATTACAGGCTGTAAAATTGAAATGGGGTGTATAGGGATTTCAATGAAATTTTTATAAATATTGCTGTAAATTTTTAACTATTTACTTTACAGAATCGAATTCTGGACACCCTAAATAAGTTATTTGTATATCAAGACACTAAAGAATATTTTTTTATTACGAGTAAATCATATGAGTAATAAAAATTACTTTAGTACCGAGGTATGCATTATATTTTTTTCCGAAATCGTTAAATTATTAATTAAAAACATAAATAAATATCATTATATATTTGTAAAACGTCAGCTAGCTGTTGCGACGGGGATGGCTTTGATAACAAAAGTAGTGTCAAATTGTCAAATTTGGTTATAATTATCATTATTTTTTTATATGTTTTTAGAAGCAGTCTGCATATGATCTGCATTAAATCTGATAAATTATTGTCAGAGATAATTAATAAATAAATTCATCAATAGTATACAGAATAAATTGTTTGTTATTTTAGGTTTGTAATTCAAATTTGACATAACAGTCTGTAAAGTTTAACTTTAGCTATATTTTGGGTAACTTCGCGTAGTAATATCGTTTACTTGGGTTTCGAATTCGGAAAAACGAAATTTTTGGCCTGTCACACATCCCTTATATATTAAGTTATATGGATTTCTTCCTGGTTTCTTCTTGAACATTCTTTCATCCTTTACTGTTCCCTTTACGCTCAATAAGATTGCTCCCTTTACTTCTTCTATCTTCATTTCCCTACTTACCATTATAAGTTGTTTTGAAGACTCAGCTTATTGTCAATAGTTATACTTCTTTTATTAAATACTTGTGCCCGTGTATTAGCTATATTTGAATAGTTCCTCAAAATAATTATAAATAAATAGATGTAATAGATTAATTTAAAATTATATTATGTGAAAAGTGTGGTATGTTAGTTTTGTAATTAATAGTAATTATTTTTTATTAGAAATTACTAGAAATAATGATTTATACTATTGGACATTTCTAACAACATACAGACTATTATTGTCTTATAGAAATAATTTCGAAACATTTAGAACTATATTTATTTACTTGATATAGATAATACAATTCCCATTGCAAGATTGTGTGCGTACAGTACCATTAAAACACAACCCCTAAAAATATTATTAGAGGATAGCGTTAGTAGAGATAGGTTTAATACCTAAAATAATCATAAGAATGTGAATCAAATTAAATCCCAATATTCTA
Organism: Poecilus cupreus; assembly: GCA_963942605.1. Classification (NCBI taxonomy): domain Eukaryota; kingdom Metazoa; phylum Arthropoda; class Insecta; order Coleoptera; family Carabidae; genus Poecilus; species Poecilus cupreus. The sequence continues at coordinate 11,951,505 of OZ012722.1, forward strand.
AATCAGAATAGGAATTATAATAAGAATGTCTTTATTAAATTCTTCACACCTGATATGTCCCAGTAAACTAGTTTTCAAAACGCTGAGAAACTAAGAATTTAATCTTCGGCAAGTCAACAATAACCATAACAATAAATTAATTTATATAATGCCACTATATTAATAGAAACAGATTCGTTCTACTAATTTCATTTGCAAATATTGCGTCACTAACTAGAACAATAAATTGTCAAAAAAGTCATTCGGAACTTAAATTAACATTTTTCTTCGGTCACCGTTAAATCTAAATATTCTAACATAAATTTTCTTCCGTACAATTGAGAGATAGTTAGTTTTCTTGTGCGTCAGATATGCTAATAGGGACATAAAGATCCAGTATTTCTATTCGAAGTGACTTCTTAAATCAATGGGAGATATTTTCGAAATTGGAAAAGTCAAACTAATTAGGATTCGGACTCGTTTTTTTAAATATTAAGTTAATATTTTACAAAACCAATTGTTGTCTATTAACCTAATAAAATACATAACTTAAACAGAAAGCTGTTTTAATTTTGGTCTTAACCTTTTTAATACAATTATTTCAAATGGATTTACAAAAACTATTATAAATACAGGATGAAAACAGTTTATGACTATTAACTATTTATAATTATTATGCATCATTAATATTCGTTTAACTGAAGAGTTTACTACTTTCTCGCCCATTTTCCAAACAAATAAATTACAAAATAGCAGAGATTATTTGCAATTACTATGACAACTTTTGTGTCGCCATTTTTAACTTCACCCCTGTAGTACCTCCTCCACTGTTATATTTAGGGGTTGTGTATATCAAATGTGGATTCACTATATATGCAAACGGTCTATGCCTGTGACAAATTGTAGTTTATTATATTTTGAACCTCGGGTGCGTGTCAGAAATAATTCGATTGTAAATAAGAGTTACATTGTAGGAAAACGGAATAAATGTATTATTTTGTATAAATACTACAACTTATTATATGGATAGGTTTACTTCCTGAGCTATCATTGAAATCTCTTCTCCTAAAGGTTTTATTATTGCTTATATTTTGGTTTAAATACCTGAAGTTCTTAGCAAATTGTAGAATACTAACAATTCTGCGTCGGATAAAGAGTAAAAACTGTAAATACAAAAGTTGTTTTGAATTATAAATACGTGCAATAAGCCATGCAATAAAATTATTATATATTTAACAGAAAGAAATATTTTCGCCATTATATCATTGAAGAAATGAAAATTTGGTTAAACAACGCACAACACAGATGAAAATTAGGGTAAACTACACATTTATGATTATAAAACTTGAGATTTAATAAAATGTTAAAAGGTACAAATGAATTACACAGAAAGAAACACAAATACAAATATTACAAGTGACGACAACGTACGAATAAATAATTGCAGTTACCAAAACATTTTACAAATAATAATTACATAAAATTCTATATTTTGCAGAGCACTTCAGACGTAAGAAGTCTGCTCGTTTCAAACTTTAAAAACCAACTGTTTTGCCCCATAAGCGGGTAGGTGCGGAGCAGGGAGCCTCTCACAGGGCCAACACAAAGATTGCATAAACTAAAACCTACTCTACTGTTCGACCAGACTTATCTGTAAATCTGATATTTCAGACTATTCCCCTCGAATATTTTCAACCAATCACGTTACGGTATTTTCTGAATTTCGACCAATGTCAATCGAATATCGTGAATTATTTGCATATCGAGTATTTGCACAAGTGCGATACCCGAATATTTATAATAATTGTAAACACAATGAGGAATAGTTTAATTTCTCCGTTTTAAAAGGACAAAAGAGATAATATCTTTATTTTTTCAATCAATTTCTTCAAAAGAATTACTTTCAAAACGCTGATGACTCAATTTTAACATAATTTGACAAATGACATTTTTCTACAATCGTTGCACAATATCGACATTGTTATTCCATTTTTGGTTAGGAAATGTTCAAAATTGTCGCTCTAGGGCGACAAAGTGACATATTGTCGCACTAGCGCGACAAAAACAAAACAAAAATAAATTAGGTAAAAGAAGTAAATGATGCATTGGATTTTTCTGGTAATAACCTTGCTATTGCAAATACAGTTGGCATATACGTACATACACTTCAACTTAATCACCATAAACGTATTCACTCTGTAGACTTTATGTCAAATGTACTCCATATGTCAAATGTACTCCATGTGTCAAATTATGATTTCTTTGAAAATTTTTATTTTGTTCATAAACGTTGTCATGATTACGGTGACATGGGTAACTACAATTTTACTGAATTGTTATAGCCGTGACCAAAGATAATTTTAAAAATTAATTTTTTTCTACAGCTTGACTTTGTTCAACGATTGTAGAAAAAATATTGTGTCTATCTCGTCGGATAGAGCTTGTTTGGTGCACACAATGCTCTATCCGCACTTGATACACAAATAACTATTATCAAAGTCTGACGTTTATGTGACAGATTAAAATAAATATACATATGTTCAATAATTTAAAATAATAACTGAAATCTTTCTTGAGCAATATTCATCTAATTCTAATATATCCCTCGTGCATGGCAAATACAATTAGAAAATTTGCCGCGATAATCTCAAATGACTATTTATGAAAACTTAAAATCTAACAAAGTTCTTCACACATGTTTGGCAATAAACTGAACCCAAGAACTTCTGTCAAGACGATGTTCGATGCATTTAAGTACAAACGCAGTTTGTAACTTGATATTTTGACAGTAAAACTATAAATCGGATTATGATTATGAATGTTGCAAAGTGAAAATAGAGTACAATTTCCCTTTGCAAGATCAGAACAATATTATTCAAGTTATTCCAATTCTGGGCTCTTGTACGTACCTCGATCTTCTAGCACGCAGTGTGGTACCAAACTAACGCATTCTTTCTGTTGTTGCAGAGATACTCCACCCTCCTCGACCAGCAGCGACTACTTTCCTTCGCGTGTCGCATTTCGCACTGGAACTGGATCTGTATCAGTCTCAGCTTTTCAGACTCCGCGGCTCGGCTGATCTGGTCTCGCGGACGCGCGTCATTCGCTTCTTGGTCGCCGTGGAGCGATCATCGCAGCGCTCTGCAGAGAACCACCAAGTTGAACACGTGCGAGTGACAGAACTGTGTTGTGGTGCTAGGACCTACGATGGACAGTGTCGGGGTGCTCTTGTGAGTGATCGAAAGGATTATTGCTAGGATTTTAAGTGAGTGGTTCTTAGTGTTGTGGACTGTTATTGTTGATTTTGTTTGGCGTCCATTTAAAAGGTGAGTTTTTTAATTTGTTTTTCTATTAGACTGCTCTAAGCAGAGTGCCACATCAAAATGAGATTTTTTATTGAATGTCTGCTAACGTCGCATTGAAATCTCCACTGCATACTTAAGTTATTTTGTGTTTCTTTAATTTGTTTGACTTCTTATGGGGGTTATTATTTGACGGAAATATATACCATTTACCGATAGTTGTACTAAGCAGAGTGCCACACCCAAAATGGTTAATATTTAATTAATAATAATTCGTTCAATATTTTCTAACGTTGCATTGAAATCTCCGCCTCATACTAAAATTATTTTGTGTCTCTTTAATTTGATTGACATCTTTGGGGGTTATTATTTGACGTAATAAGAAAATATTTATTTATTAATAATAACAATTCGTTTCATGTATTCTAACGTTGCATTGAAATATCTACAGAATACTTAAATTTCTTTAATTAGTCTGACATATTTCGGGGTTATTATTTGACGAAAAAATATGTTTTACCGTTAGTTGTAGTCTAAGTAGAGTGCCACACCCAAATTTAGTAAAAGGCGTGCTGATATTTATATATTATTAATAATAATTCGTTCAATGTTTTGCTAATGTTGCATTGAAATCTCCACCGTGTACTTAAATTGTTTTGTGTTTCCTTAATTTGTGTGATATTTTTGAGGGTTATTATTTGACAGAAAAATATATTACTTACTGATAGTTATTCTAAGCAGAGTGCCACACCCAAAATGGAAAAAGCCATGATATTTATTTATTATTAATAATAATTCGTTCAATGTTTTCTAACGTTGCATTGAAATCTCCACCGTATACTTATAAATTATTTTGTGTTTCTTTAATTTGTTTGATATCTTTAGGGGTTTTTATTTGACGAAAAAATATATCATTTAGTGATAGTTGTTCTAAGTAGAGTGCCATATCCAAAATGTGTAAAAAGCATTTTATTATTTTTTATAATATAAAAATTTGTTGACTGTCGTCTAACGTTGCAATAAAATCTTCACCGCGTTGTTAAATTATTTTGTATTTCTTTAATTAGTTTGACATCTTTGGGGGTTATTATTTGACGGAAAAATATGTCATTTATCGATAGTTGTTCTAAGCAAAGTGCCACACCCAAAATAGTTAACAAGCGTAATGATATTTATTTATTATTAATTATAATTCGCTTAATTTTTTCTAACGTTGCATTGAAATCTCCAAAGCATACTTTAATTATTTTGCATTTCTTTAATTTGTTTAATATCTTTAGGGGTTATTATTTGGCGGAAAAATATTTCATTTACCGATAGTTATTCTAAGCAGATTGCCACATCCAAAATGGGTAAAAGGTGTGATGATTTTTATTTGCTACTAATAATAATTTGTTGATTTTTGTCTAACGTCGCATTGAAGTCTCCTCCGCATTTTTAAATTATGTGGCTTTTTTTTAATTTGTTTGTAAGTTCTTACTTAATTGCAAAAATATATCATTTACCAATAGTTGCTATGAACAGAGTGCCATACCCAGAAATGTGTAACTGGTGTAATTCTCCTTTTCTGATTTTATGAGCAATTTTACCAACAATTTTATGAGTAGTTTTTTGTTAAAAGTGCAACGGTTGGAAGGACTTCATGATTTAGGGGATCTGGGTTCAATTTCCGGTAAAGTCTACAATTATTTCAAAGTGTTTTCAAATGTATTTATTCACTTGTACCTTTTTGAAAAGTCAAACAATATTTTCTTAATTTTATAGTTTTAATATTCATTAAATATTTAAATGAAATCCCAGCAATAAATAATAAAGGAATGTTTTCGTGGTACTTATGATCTTCTTTTGTTTTTGCTCCTATAATCTTTTTTTATTAATTTTATGATAGTTTATTATCAAATATTTAAAAATAGTTCAACAATTTTAAGAGTAGTTTTACGGTGCTTTCTTGAAATGTCAAACAATATTTTCATACTTTTATAGTTCAATAATGTTCATTGAATATTCATTCATCCACACGTAAACACACATACACTCACAGACATCTTCGTGAAAATAGTAAAAATGCGTTCTAAGGGTACTAAAACAAGCTTTTTGAACTATTTTACCATCCCTATAACTCGCTTTTGGCGCAAGTTTTACATATTTTTGAATATAAGAAAAGTTACTCTATGGATGTTGAACAGATGTAAAATAATAATAATTAATTAGGTATTTATTTCAAATCTATATTATAAAGTTGTATCGCAATAGGTGGGTAGCTTTCTTGATCTACCGTTAATATCTCTTCATGAATACATGTATAAAATAAGCGTTTACTAAAAACACAGCCTCATCGTTTACCTCTCAAGCGCCACCTTATTAATTACGCGTAATTATCGTTTGAAACATTGAAAGGAATACCGTGAGAAGAACGTGTGAATCCAACATATTATGGAGGTGTTTCTCGCATTCATATGTTTCAGGAATTTCAGTGTTTAATGTTGTAATATAACAGATCGCAATGTTCTTGTTTTTGTTACGCAAAATGGTAATTTTTGCAAGATAAGATCGAAGGAGCACGCAATGTGGTAGTGTATTGAATATAAGCGACGGGAAATGATTACGAAGCGGAGATTTCAATGCTGCGCCAAGTTACGAACCTCTGTTGTGTTCTTGTATTTATTACTTCTATACCGGGTTTATAATTGTAATGTAGCGTATAGGGATTTTTTAATATTGCTGTAAATATTTACTTATTTTATCAATCAAATTAAAATTAATATTTATTAGAAAACTTATTATACTGCCAAGGAAAATTAAACAAAAATGAAAAACATTTGATATTTATTACAGTTTTGTTTTACTTTCTGTAGAAATTTTGTAGAAGATTGTAATGATATAATGGCGAATTTGACAATACATTTTTTGTGTCTGTCTTACAAAATGTCTATTAATTTTAGTATTTGTTTATTTTTATAGTTTTCCTATAAATATTAATTATAATTTAATAAATATATCGTAAAATATTAATATTTAAGTAATCAAAACTTTCATATTTACACTTTTGCTGTAAAGTGAATCGGTAAAAATTTACAGAAATATAAATAAACCACCATTTAAATCCCCAATACGCCCCATTTCAATTTTGAACCCAATACATCATTCTAATATATGAGGGTGAAATGGGGGATGAACGATTGCGTGGGAGTCCGAAGATTAAGTTAGACAAGAATAAATATGTTCGAGTCAAAAATGGTGGTAATGTTTGGAGGAAATTGATTTTTGGTTGATCGTGATTCAGGGTTCGTGCTACCCCACTGTGTGGGATATAGCGTGGTAATATACAGGTTGTTTCATAACTTCAGGTACATACGTTAATGGTATATGTTATTTGAAATGCTGATTACGAATCAAAAAGAATTTTTTTAAACCGCAAAATTATTTTCTGTTTCCCAGTCCATAATTTTTCGTTGCCACTGCCACTGGGTGGATGATTATGTTAATAATTATCGTTTCATTAAAAATAATTAAATTTTTTATGTTTATTTTATTAGTATTATGTAAATAAAATTTTTGATTACCTACTTCATTGTTTGTGTGTAATAGGAAAACGAATCCAGTGCAGTATTATAAAAAATGTTTTAGGTAAACAACCCTTAATTTGTCAAATTTGTCGAAAAAAATTCTTTTAGATTCGTATTCAGCATATCAAACAACATATACCATTCACGTATGTACTCGAAGTTATGAAACACCCTGTATATGTTAATCATTTCTACAGCAATAAACATCTATTGCAGCAACAGAAAAAAGAAATACATTAAATCAATCGTGAAAATAATCTCAGAATAACGAAAGCCACGATTCAAAATTCGCAGCTACTATTTATCACGTGATTAGGTCTCATTAACTTTCGTAGCACTAATTAATTTTACCTTTACCTCTTTTAATCTATTCGTGCTGGTAATCACTTTGCCCTAACACTGCAAGTGGCAGAGCCATTATAAAAATACAGCTAAAAAATTGATAAATCTTATATCATTTTGAACGACGTAGCAAATAAAGACATACGCAAGAATTGCTGAATATACGTGCTAATTAAAAAGTGATTATCCGTCACAATAACATTTAAGGCTGTGGTTAGTGTTGGCGCATCTCTTGGAATTCCAAGTTAATTGATAGTATGGGTTACGATTAATAATTGAAATAATTAATTCGATAAATTTCACCCCTGTAGTTGCTTCTTCACTAGCTCCTTTGGGGGCCTAAACTTGACGGTATTTCTGGCCAAAATATATAACCGCAATTTGTGGAAACATAAAATAGGTAAATAGTGTGATGCTATATTTATCTTATTGTAAATATATTAAGATAGTTACAATTTACAAAACTAAAATTTTATGTATAAATAACGGCATTTTCAGGTAGCTCTTGTAATTATAGTAATAGCGATTGCACACGAATAATTGTGGGTTTGTAATGAAGATATTAGCAAGAAATTCCAGGATAATGCAGAAATTTAACACATTTGCATTAATAAAGGAAATACCATAATGCAAATTATAGACGACAGAGAAAAAAAAATTCAGTTAACGGTGAAGATGTTATTATTTTAATGTTACCGCTTAAAGAAAACTTAAATTATTGCACAGTTTATAATAATCTGATGTGGGTAGCACATAACTTCTCGCAAATTTTATTCGTAATGGTACAAATATAAACAAAAGTTGCCATTTAAATTAGTAGTCAATTTTATTGTACTTGTTTGAATAGTAAAATATTCAAACAAGATATTTTAAACAAACGAACTTATGTGAATTTTTGCTCGTTTTACAGAAAATAATAACATTTTTTAGCAGACTTCAATTATACCGGGAGAGAAATTAAATGTGATATAATATAGAGATTTAAATGCTATTTATTACCTATTTAGTTTACAGGAAAAATGTAAATTCCAAATTTTTTACGATTAAAAAATACAATAAGGGTAGTTTAGTTACCTAAATATTAGTATTTCAGGATGAATTCATCAAATTAGAATTAATATTTATTAGGAAAATTGTAACCCGGCCATGGAAAAATTAACAAAAACGAAAAATGTTTGACATTTTGTAAGACAATTTTAGATTTATTTATTTATACTCATAACAGAGAGAAATGAACTCTCAAATCCGCCATTATATCACTACAATCTATTTTTACAGGAAATAATACAAAAAAAATAAATATATCATCACGCCTTTTACCCATTATGGGTGTGGCACTTTGCTTACGCAGATCTCGGTAAGTGATATATTTTTACGTATGAAATGCGGTTACCAGCCGTCAAATCATAGCCTTCAAAGATGTTAGTAGAGAGGGAACCACAGGGGTAAATTTAAATTGGCAACTGTCAGCTGTGGGATTCGAACTGAGGATCTAACGATCCACAGTCCAACGCGTTACCACGGAGCTATTTACCCCATTACAACACCTGTAATAAATAAATCTATAGTAAATTATTATATGAAAAATTATGATAGACATTATTCACGAAGATGAAATGCAATTCTAATCATCCGAGTGAATAATGACCATAATTCCGAATATAATACTATACTTTTTCTACTCCTGTAAATTCGGAAATCACATTTGAAAACGATCGAAATTCCTTGAAAACATATTGAAAAACGTCAACATAAAAATACACAATGACAACTGACTACTTGTCAACTGTTAGACGGCCGTTGCTAGGTGATCCACATCACGTCTTTAACTAACCGTGAATTATGAATTTCTGGCTCTGTGATTGGTCGAGAAGAATGACTGTTGTGAATTATGGGTACTGATTCATCGAAAAAATTGAAATAATGGGGATATACAAGAGTAGGAAAAATCTGATTTCGCATTTTCGCTAATGTCAAATATTTATCGTTTTTGTTTCATTTTTCATGGCCATATTACAATTTTTATCACCCAAAAATGGTAATGGAACGGAAACCACAGAGGTAAAGTTAAAATGGTAACAGTCGGCTGTGGGATTCGAACTGAGGACCTCACGATTCACAGTCCGATGCATTACCGCGGAGCTGAATTAATATTAAATAAATAAATAAATATATCATCACGCCTTTTACCCATTATGGGTGTAGCACTCTGCTTACGCAGATTTCGGTAGGTGATATATTTTTGCGTATGAAATGCGGTTATCAGCCGTCAAGTCATAGCCTCCAAAGTTGTAAGTCGAGAGGGAACCAAAGGGGTAAATTTAAATTGGCAACTATCGGTAGTGGGATTCGAACTGCGTATGAAATGCGGTTATCAGCCGTCAAGTCATAGCCTCCAAAGTTGTAAGTCGAGAGGGAACCAAAGGGGTAAATTTAAATTGGCAACTATCGGTAGTGGGATTCGAACTGAGGATCTCACGATCCATAGTCCACGGAGCTATTTACCCCATTACTAATATTAATAGTGCTGTAAATCTGGTACTTTGGTGCCTAGTAAACAAACAACTATTAATTATAATCTATCCTATTTTAAAATGTGTGGGTAGCAGGATATGACAGCCAGTGACTACTACCCACTACGTGCGTAATACTATGCCAATATAAAAATGTTACTACCGTTTTATTGCTAACAACACCTATTAACCTTTGCCCTAAGATATTTATGACATACTTTAACATTATATGTAGCATTCTTAAGCCATTCCTCTAAGCTATACCTTGAGATGTGATCTCTGTACCAGCAACGGCAAAAGTCTGATCCCAACAATCCACAATTCGCAATAAAACTAAAAAATGACGAAGAATTGATGAAGTGAACGCATTGGAATTCTAGTGCACTTTGCCCGCTCGCTATTAATTGTGCTCTGCACAGATGTTCAGAGTTGATTGGAGATACGTTTTGGTATGGTAATGACTTTAATTCTTGATCGGGAGATCAAGATATCGCGGAAGATTTTACTCATTTTTCAGTAGATTTTTACCTTTACCACATCCTTTAAGGGAGGTATGGAATCGTGCTAAATATTCGGCATTGAGTATAAATACGCTTTAGGGTTCCTAGAATACTATTTTAATATTTTCGCGATGATGTCTGTGTGGATGGATGGATGTGCGGATCTCTGGGTTTTTCAAATAAAGTTGAACTTCAAACTGATTAGTTTTTGGCGATAATCCAATAACTGGAAGTGGTAGTTTACTCAAGCACCATTTAGAAATTACAATATGTTAAAGAATTATTTGATTTAAACATATTTTTTAAGTCTGCTGACCTTTGCTTTTTGAAAAGAAATAAAATATGCAATTTTTGGACATGTGTCACAATCACTGAAATTTAGTAATACTGGAATGCACATTTACAGGCTTTTATGAAAGCAAAAAATATGTCTAATACTTGTTTGGAGAACGGTTGCTAAGTAAAAACATTGTACAAGAGAGACAGTTAGCCCAACTACTAGAGCTGTTTCTTTATAAAAGCGAAAACGAGCCTGAGACAGATAGATGTTGTAAGGCCACTTGTACTTGTTTGTTGAACGGTTGCTATGCGTTTGTTCAGCGGTTGCTATCTATAAATTAAACATTATACAATAAAGACAGATGGCCATGGTTTAAATTATTTTATCCAACACCTCTCAATAAATTATCTATAACTATGGCGATTTTAAACAAGCAAAGTAACAGATTACCCACTAGTGGGTATAATTGTGAGGAGTGTCACTAGTGAGTATTTTTTAATTTATAACAATAATAATAACACACAACACCTTGGTAACTACTTTGATTGACATTTTATTTTAAAATTTAAAGCATATTTCACTGTCAAATAATATTTCTTTAATAAATTTTTCATTTATTAAGAGGTGTTGGATAAAACGTTATACTTCACACGTGGGCAAAGTGGAATTACCCACTCGATAAAATTATCACACTCAGTCTTCGGCTTCGTGAGCTAAAATTTCTCTTGTGGGTAATTGCTTACTTTGCCCACTTGTAAAGTAATTAACTATTGTAGGATTGTGGTTTTTTATAAAGATTTACACTATAAAAAGTATTATGACATATTTTGCTACGAAGAACTACAATTGTAGCATGTTTGGCTCAAAATCGATGGGTCATTCTAGTACCTGTATACATCCCGAAGATTAAAATTTTATTGCAGTGATCCATCTATTTTAAGCCAGATATGTTTCTGGAATTTTCAAACCCAACACTAGACTGATTATATGCAAACAGACCCTAAATAATTTAATCATCAGCTTTAATACTCTAGTTGTCTAGTTAATTGAACTATATCAGTACAGGGTATTAACTCTATCTCTATATTTCTCCTTTTACCGATGTTTTTGGAGGACATGATTTAACAGATGGTAACCGCAAAATTAATCCTCAAAATACTTCTAACTATATTCAAAACACATTGCTCGTACCCTGAACCAGAAGAAATTTCTTCTCTTGGGTTTCTTCGTATTCCGCACAAATCTCTTGCGCATTGGACCATCCCAGCCGTCGGCGTCTGATATCCTTACATAACTGAAACTCAGTTAAAATCAGGTTAATCCGAATCGACATATCGTCCACACAAACAATGTCTAATCGTTCGAGCGTTATCCCGTGACAATTCGCTTTAACAGACGTTACAATTTGAGACGCAAGAGAAAATAAGAATTAGTACGAACGAGGAAGTCAACCGTAGTGGTTTCTTGGAGTTTGGAAATAGCCATTGATGAGGAACGATTGATACGGTATTAGAGGGGACATTACTGAAATCTGTGCAACACATAATAAGATTATTCTTTCTTCAAATCTTGAAAAATGGTTACAGCAAAGCGCTAATAAGCAATTCCATCGATAAATTTTCACCTTTTCCGATGACTACTACAAAAAGTACATATATTCACACGCTAAACTATTACTGAAAGTTGGTCATTGTGTGATATGAAAGCTCGTTAGCCAATCAGATGCGTCCGCAAATGTGTGATATGATTTTATCACACGCTGCGATAATTGAGTGAACTAACCTAAAAATTTGTATTAAAACGTTTGACAGTTGCAAATAATTTGCTGAATTTACACGGATTAAGAAGGTAGGACCTTGATTTATTAGATTTTAGCATAATTTTCGGTGAATTCTGATAGCAATGATGTTAATATTATCCGTTTGAATATTTTTATGTAAATTTTATATATATTTTTTACTTAGTTGTGGTCGTCGGTAAAGTATCGTGTACAACACGTGCTGAAAGAGTATTTCACACTCGTGTGAAATATTCTACTTTTAATGCTAGTTAAACAATATACTATTTTTTTTGTTTCGGAGGGAAACTGACTGCTTTTCGGTGTGTTTTCGATCCGCAAAGTACATTAATCCAGTATTTTAGTGTCGTTGCTATATTATGATTTAGGTTTTCAAATAAATTTGACTCATGAGAAAATAAATAAACAAAACCATGGATTCGATATCATCAGATATTTTTTATCAAAACAATTCAATATTTTTATGTCTAGTTGTTTGTCTGACGTTTATAAATGAAATATAAAATAACTAAATATTGAATATAAACCGATCGAAAATAATATAGTATGAGTAGCACGTAGGAAAATTAAACTTCCCGGACTCCTGGTGTTGCAGGCCTCGTCTACGATTCGTCTTGCAATTTCCACCATCGTCCGGGAATATTACTAATTACTTTTCCTACTAGATACACAATATACTATTACCTATTCATCAAGTTGTTACTGATAAGAAATTATTTGCCATTTTACTATTGATTGCTATGTAACAAGATGACTTTCATCTGTTACGCTCTGAGCTATCGCTATCTCGAGCTATTTTGAGAAACGATAGTTCAGATTCGATGACACCCCCTGGCATCTCTAAGATAGACGACCTCCTGGAATTTTGAGCGTCTGACGTCAGTTCTGCGTTGGTCGTGATCAGTTCAAGTTAAAAAAATGTAGTCGTGCTACGTAAAATATGTATTTTTACGTAGATTAGTGCAACTTGAAGTTAGTTATAAGAAGTTCTGCATTTAAATAAAACCCCAATTTTTACATTATTTTGAGTAATTGGAGTGTCATGATTTATCAGCTCCCATTTATCCCGCTCCCAATTTAACCACGACTGGTTTGTTCCCTTTCCTTCAATAAAGTTTCCTTCCTTTTTATTATCCCTATCCCATATAGTCACCACCTCCCGCATTTGCTACAGCTAATGTAACACAAAATTTAAAGATATAGTTCCTCCTATAAAATTACATGCCAGTGTGGTAAAGTATACATTGGGAAAAGCGGTAGAAATTTAGTAACGAGATCAAAAGAACACAAACGACGTATTAGATTAAACACAAACCAAACCAATAAATGTACAGTTGCTGAACATACATTGTTTTCGAAAACATGAAGAGTTTAGCAAGTGAAGATTGTCAACAACATTTCAGGGCGCCCTTCTTTCGTATATTAACCAACCGTGTTCAGTTTAGCAATCTGCAATGTTATAAATCCAGGCAGATAGATCTCGTCGGTCTGTTCTCGAGGTGTTTAAGTACTTCAACACGTTCTCGGTTCTCGTCCGAAACAATCTAACACAGATTCTGTAGCTTGGAGTCCGGCGCACCTCCTTATACAGCTAAATATCGTGCAACCGCTACATCTAATGAACTCCCGTGCCCAGGCCTTAGCGCTCGCCAGCAGTGGCCAACAAACTATGAGAGGTTTTCAACGGAAACTTAGAAACCCTAGTTTGATTATTTATCCAGAATACTGAAGAGGGAGGAGGGGGGGGGTCAGGTGTACGTAGTTCAATGGCGGAGAGGGATGGGGTGAATGAAAAGTGTACGAATAATATTATTATTTTGGATAATTTAATTTTGTTCATAATTTGTAAATATTTAGATTAACGTTTTCTGGCTTTATTCACCCTGTTAAATGTGAACAAAGCTGTATACAAAGAGAAGGAGGGAGGGGGGGCTGTTTTTGATGTGTACGTACACTTAGGGGCCGGGGGAGGGGTAGGTTAGATCATTTTTGAACGCTAACGTACGAAGGGGGAATAGGGATCAAACAATTATGTTTTTGGTGGACGTATATCTTGAATGACCCCTCAGATATTATGCTAACAAACACAGCAAGACAAACTAATAACAATATCTGCTGCTGGGACTATGATAAGAAGATGAAGTAAATTTCAGAATAAGGGAACGAAAAATAATAAGAACAAAATTAGGACCAATAAAGATATCAGAAAACGAATACAGAATAAGAATGAACGAACTAAGAAATAGAATAAGAGTTGGTAGGAGAAGACATATTGAGAAAGATCAAGCAACAGAGTCAGATGGCTTGAACATATATGGAGAGCAGAAGAAAAGGATCAGCTGTAGAATGGATATCAGGAGAAAGAAGAAGACTAGGCAGGAGATTTAAAACTGGCTGTGGGGGTACAGAAAAATACGATGCAATTAAATAAGTAGTAGAATTTATACCAAGGGAAGGAAGAAGTCGAGATAAACCTCGATGGCTAGAGGAAGTAGAAGAAGATTAAAAAGCAATAGAAAACTAGCAATGTAATACAAAAGATAGGAAGACGTGGACAAACCTAACTACAATTATTTTTAGATGAAAGGAATATGGATATTGATCCACTTCAACAAAAGGATTTAGAGAGCTTCATAAGAAAATATAAAAATTAATAATAAAACAAAATTAGCTAAGTCCTACATTTATTTCTTAATTTAAACAAAACGAATTATATGGAAAATTAAACTGTAAATTTCTCCTTTTCCTTTATGTTGGATACTAACATAATTTTAAATTAGGTTTTTGAAAATATATGTTTATTATTTCTTCTAAAGATCTCGCGGGCCGAAGGTTGCATACCCCTGTTGTAGACTATATTTTCTACAACAAGATTTTGGAAATTATACAAAAAATACAAATATAAAACTGTTGAAAACGTCAAACTCAAATAATCAAATATAAACATAAAGACTTGACCATAGTAACTGAATCAAGATACTCCATAATATATCGCGCTAATATGCTGCTCTGATTCGTCGAAATTATTCCATACGCGTCGTATGGAATGATACTTGTCCCAATACAATGTTTAGTTGTGGAATGCTTAGTTTCCAAAACAATGTGACAGAAAAGATATTCCCGTACTGGTTTTTATCGTAACCTAACAACGATACTAAAATACTGGAATAATGCACTTTGTGGTTCGAAAACAAACCGAAAAGGAGTCAGTTTTCGTCCGATCAATATTCACTGAATTAGATATCCTGAAAATGCAATTAAAAGCAAAGTCAGATATCCATTATACCCCTTACATTTTCACTCCTTACCGATTGAGAACCTCTTCTAGCCCATCTGGCAGCCGACCCGGGAAGTAGTCTCGTACTCCTTGCGCAGTGAAGGCGTTGGCCGGTTGGCGGCAGCACAGGCACGCGAGGTCTTAGGTCGTCCCGTGACCGCGTGACGCGTGACTAATGAGAACACGCGTCATGCCACGCGCACGTGCACCCGACACGTACGCTGGTTATCGGGCCGCGCGCCGCCAATACCATCACAGTGTAACGCCGCTAATAAAACGCCGGCGTACGTGTGCTGATTGCTGACGGGGCAAGGGGGCGGCGGATGGATTCATGGGGGAGATTTCTGTTCTACCTTGGGGTCCCTGGAATCATCAATGACGATTGGGTGTTTTAGAACTCAGCAGCAAGAAAAGGGAATAGCGAAACTTGGAAATTTTATCCTTGCGACCTAAGCTTCATTTTAATTTTGTTTGGGTGTAACAACCGAGTTCACGCAAGAGGATTATACAATATTTTTTGTACGAAAAGTATAAAACTGATAACATTCCATACAAAGAAATTAAGTTCTTCAAGTAGTTATTTTGATAATTGTCAAAGTTGCATTATAAATATAAACAAACAAATTAATTTGTCTAATATATTAGAAAACATTTGAAATATTTATAATATTTACCATCTTCACTTGTAAAATTATTATATTTCTTATTTATATTGAGATAACTAACATTACATTTGTAGGTTATGTATTTTACAGCTGTCATATCGGGCAGATTTTATTGCCAACATTGGTAACCAAATACACTAAATTTGTTATTTTTAAATTCAATTTCATTCTTATTCCATCATTATTTATATTAATATTATGTAAAGGAATATTTGAAATACTATATTATTTTATTATAAATATAATTTATTAATAAACGCTTTAGAAATAGGAATGTTTTCGTCGAAATTTCCCGGTTGTCTATCTGTTGGAGACCTAGGAAATGGACATTTCAGACGTTGCTTAGGCAACGCTAAACACATTTCAATGTATGAGTACAAAAAACTATTTTTATCTACGACTATTGTTAAATGTAGCTCTTTCAGCAAGTTAAAATGATTAATTATTGACACTAGTGTAGCACGGAGGGCTGTTACTGAAACTTAAGGGCTTGAGAAACACACAACATTTCTTAGGATGATAAAAAATTATATTTAATTAAATGAAAAAACGGTGAATTGAACAGACTAGAAACAAATTACAAATAATACAAAGACGACAACGAATGAATATGCTTAAATAGTTAGCTACTAAAACATTTTTTATTAACAAATTTTACTTAAAGTTCTACATTTTGTAGAGCACTGCAGAAGGTGAAAAGACGTCTGCTCTGTTTAAACATCTAAAACCAACCCTCTTTCTTGTGCTGGCTAAACATACACATCTACCCCATAAGTGGGTATGTCGGACAGGAAATCTCTTGAGGACCAACACAAAAATTGCATAAAAAACTATAACATAAAAACTAAAAACTTTTCTATGGTTCGACCAGACCTCTCCGTAAATCTGTCAACCCCAGATGACATCTCAAGCCGATATTTCAGAATATTTGCCGCGATAATCTCAAATGACTATTTATGATAACTAAAATTCGAACACACATATGTAGCAATAAATTAAGCTCAAGAACTCCTCTCAAGACGATTTTCGATGCATTTATATCCAAACGCAGTTTGAAACTTGATATTTTAAAATCGTTTTGATAGTAAAAACTATAAATCGTATTCTGAATGTTCGCCTTGTTACACTAGTGTTGAAAGTAACGTTTTATGTGATTTTATTGTTACTTTTAACACGTTAAAAACAAATTTAACCCTACCTGTTAAAATATCATTCTGTGTTTCTTAGTATTTATTCGCCTCGTTTCGCAAACTTCCCCACTTTCTTATAAAATATCACTTTTAACATTGCATTTATTTTTAAATTCTGAACAAGTCTTATTATCTTTAGTTGTAAAGTGAATATGTAAAAAATCACAATAATATCCAGAAAATAGCATCTGACGTCACTGAAAAAAAAATGTCAAAACCGATTCATATACCTACCTATATATTGGGCGTACAAGAAATCAAAAACTGTTACATACCTCACCTGACTATTTATTCTTTCAAACTATATAGTAGCAGTTTCACAAAAAAAAAAATAATAGTGACAATTGTCAATCACTTTCTCGTTTTGAAGCAAGAAGAATCGATCGTGAAAGTATTAGCGTTAAAATTAAAGAGAAGGGTTCTCCGAGATACTTGGTATACAAAAACACAATAGGCGAAGACGCAAGAACGATGTTGCTTAAAAACTGTAACAATTGCAAAGGTGGCCGTGAAAGCTCTATTCCATCGCAAGAAGATTAATTATTTTGTGTATTATTTATAACAATCAATGAGTCGATCTGCTAGCTAGGGAAATTAATTATTGGTAATAACAATAACTACATTTAATTTTACTTTCATTTGAGATCCTTTCTTAATTATATAAATGTTTTATAATGACAAGAAGCTACACAATAACTTAACTTCAATTTGACTTCAGGGTAGGTTGTTTTTCTTGCTAGTGGATGCACGGCCAGAATATTCTAAATAATTAATACTTACACACAAAACGAACAACAGATTTGAAACTAATTTATTATGATAAAGCGTTTAAAATTATAAATTAAAGAAATTTTCATGATCATAAATAATAGGAGTTTATAATAAAAATAATTGGAATAAAAGTTACTATTGTACTTTGTATAAAAAAGTATATGCTACAGATTTTATTTGAAGAGTTTCACTATATCTCTACAATTTAAAATAAAAACCAAAAAAGTCTTTATTATTAAAATAAAAGAGTTCAAAGTAAGAACAGTCCGATAATTCACCCTGTAGCATATTTTTAATTTCTCAGAAAACTTCAGCTTAATACCAAGGCTAAAAAGAATTCTAATTGATTTTATAAAACAATTGACGAACGTTCAAAATTAATTTTGGACATTTTGAACAAGGAAAGTAACAGATTACAGAGTATAATTTCGAGACAAGTCACTAGTGAGTAATTTTCTATTTATAACAATAATAATATCACACAACACATTGGTAACTACTTCGATTGGCATTTTAATTTAGAAAATTTAAAGCGTATGTCACTTTCAAATAATATTTCTTTAATAAATGTTGCATTTATTAAGAGATGTTGGATAAAGTTATACTTCACACATGGGCAAAGCGGAATTACCTACTCAATAAAATTATCAAACTCAGCCTTCGGCTTGGTATGCTAAAATGTCTCTCGTGGGTAATTCCTTACTTTGCCCACTTGTAAAGTAAATAACTATTTTCTTCAAACGTACGTTGTTATGTATTTGTATTCAACACGCAGAAATTCAATATTGTTATCGCCGGCGTAAAAAAACTTTTACTCCGGCGTCGGATAAAGTAAAATAATATGAAAAATTACCCACTCGATAAAATTATCACACTCAGCCTTCTCTCGTGGGTAATTCCTTACTTTGCCCACTTGTAAAGTAAATAACTATTATTTTAAATATTATTTATTTATACTGACTCCATTTTTGAAATCAATAGAATTTATTGTTGGTGTGCTAAGTAAAATTCCACTTCCTGTGTTTCAATCATGATCAAAATCAATTTAGTTCTTCGCAATGTTAAAAAACTTGTAATTATGAATAGTTATGTTATCTTTCCTCGTTTGTGAGTAATTGAACATGCGCGTACACATCCATTCCTCCATTCATCCATCGATCCATCCAAATAGACGTCACTGAGAAAGTGTTAAATAAAAGAATAAGAAAGTGTAAAATTCACAATTTTAATCTACAAGTTGTAAATTATTAAACTGAAATAATAAAATATGTATGCATCTGGATTATAGATTAGTCGAAACTAAATAAAGTTCGTGTCCGTTAAATTGGGAATCTTTACTGCGACAAACCATGGGTTTACGTAAAACTCTCATTTCTTGTTGACATTTCGTGGTGTAACAATATTACATTTTAATTTTCTAGTTGCAAATATGTCCGTTGCTGTAATTATGTATAAAATAATAAAGAAAAGAAAGATTTCGTCACGTTCCACAAGAAAATATGAAACTGCGTGACGGAAAAGGCACGTTTCACGCTAGCCAACTTATAATTTAACATTTCACACATTAATGCGACTGCTAGCAATAATCGATTTACTGAAAAGGATGTGGTGCTAATTAGATACCGCTAATTAACCGAGAATTTCACCACCCACGACAGTTTCCTCCTTTGCCGACGCCCGTAGAATATTTTCAATTTTCCTGTAGACCGCGAGATGCTCAGTAATTATGTCTGTATATTCCTTGTTACTGAAAGTATTAATAATTTTGCACTTAATTACATTTTATTATACTTTGATGTTTAAACAATTGAAATTTAAATGAATTTATTTTAAAATAAAGTCGTACGCAAGGAACAAGTCATACGTGTTTATTTGTATAAGAAAGTAGTGTGGTGCCCACACCAGATTTTGTTTGCTCCTTTTGACGAAACTGAATTATATGTTTAATAAACTAATTTTAGTTGCTATGGGAACAAACAAATCACAGAATTATTAATCATTCAATACAGATTCACATACCGATAGAAAAATTTGAAAATCACGGAATATCCTCACTTAAAATTGTAATATTTTTTTATTACTTTTCTTTATAATATAAGCGCGAAGAAACCCATTGTAGCAGAGCGCATCGTCAGATCTCTAATATTTTTCGAGATACGTCGATTTTTGGTATTTTTCGAAGTGCAACTTTAAGGGCCTGTAATTCAAAAACTACACGAGATATCTAAAAATTCCCTTTAAGTTAGCGTTTCTGGTGCTTTATATAATAAATTAGTAAATTTTTAAAATTTTGAAATTTTTTTGTATTTTTGTTCAAAATTTCGATCGGCGATAACTCGACAAATATTAAAGATACAGATTCGCAGTGTTCACCAATCGATTCAGCTCGTCAAAATACATAAGTATGCAAAGTTTCATAAAAATCGCTTTATGGGATGGAAAGTTAGAGCAAAAAGCCTGAAAATGGCGTTTTTTGTCCAAAAAGTCAATAGGTACCCCTTGACGTTCGGGTTGAATTTGGCCATTATCAGACTTTTTGCTCTAACATTTCAACCGCTTGTCCTAATATTCTGAAATTTTCAGGGTTTATGTATTTCGTCGAGCTGAATCGAATGGTGAACACTGCAAGTCTGTATCTTTCATATTTGTCGAGATATCTCCAATCGAAATTTTGAAAAAAAATTCAAAAAATTTCAAAATTTTCAAAATTTACTAATTTATTATAAATGGTACGAAAATCACAAATCTGGAGATGTTTTTCGATATCTTGTGTAGTTTTCGAGTTACAGCCCCTCAAAGTTGCTCTTCGGAAAACATAAAAAAACGTCATATCTCGAAAAATATTAGAGATATGACGATGCGCTCTGCTGCAATGGGTTTCCTGGCGTGAATATTATAAAGAAATGTAATAAAAATAATTTACAATTTTAAGTCATATTTGGGGAAATTTCCGTATTTTGAAAAATATTACAAATCGCCATATTTCGATAAATATAAGACATATTACGATGCGTACTACAGCAATGAGTTTATTCATGTTTAAATTATACATAAGTAATAAATTTCAAGTTAAGTTTAATTTATTTTCTAGTTAACAATTTATTTTTATAAGAAAGTAGTGTGGTGCCCACACCAGATTTTTATTTTTAAGTGGCTCTCAATTAACTAAAGTATTCCCAATTTCTATTTAAAACATAGTTCACTGCCGTAGTTTTTAACGAGTGCTCATTAATTGATTCAACTTCAATGTGTTGTAAAATTTTTGTATTTGACTTTTTGCCTAAAGATTATGAAAAGTTCTACATTTTAATAGTTATTTGTCAAACTAGAGAGGAAAGCGCTTCCTTTTCCCCATCGAGTTCGAAGTTTGCCTCATGAGCGCAGCGAGTGAGACATTTCGAACGAGAGTGGAAGAAGAGCTTTCCTCTCGTGTTAGACACAACATTTTTTTCACGACATGTTTCTAAAAACGATTTGCTCGGACCTAAAATACACTTTGAGAACACAACTGACAGACTGACACGTTAAAAGTTAGGTTATCAGACACAATGCGGTGTAGCAGTGTTGCCAATGAACTAATCTTAAATATCTTTAAAAAGTTGTCAAATTGTGATTCAATAAGAAAAAGAAAAATATAAGACATAATTGTAAGATAATTTAAAGTATGTATATCACTAAAATAAGGATTTTCAATAAATTTAGGAATTTATTTATAACTTTTATAATATATTTTTTCTAAATAACATTCATATTAGTAACACTTCTATAATTTCCTCTCTAGAGAGGAACAACCCATTTTGCTCACTATTTCTGAAAAAGAACGATGGGGTTTCCTACCATGTCGTCAAAAAAAAGACATTATTTTGGGCTCCCCTAACTCATTTTAAATCTTTTCCGTACGTTATGAATCATCCTGTACGAAATTTGAAAATAATATTGTTGCACAAAGACGTAATCAGGAAAAAGATGTAAAATAATATTAGCTAGCAAAAGCAGCAGTTCTAAAAAATTGTTTAATGATTCATTTAATCGACTTAAGTATTTCAAAACGTTGTACGTAAAATAAACATTACACAACTTGAGCGGATAACATAAAACGCGTACAAAATATGTATTAATCATCGGATGCGAATATAAAATTAATGATCATACATAATAACGAAGATTCTAAACGTTTTTTGTCGCGCCGCCGAAGTATTTTAATTCTTCGCTTGCTTAACTCGTCTTCCGTTACAATAACTCACTCGAACTGACCTTTATTCCTAGTGCTTCGGTTTCCTCCTTGTTTTTCTACAGCGGTTTTGTTTTGAAAGACCGGATAAGCATCCGATGGACCTATTGAACGTTTCGCAAATGAAATATAATTGATTGTTGGCCATAGCGCGTTGGGTAACGGATGATTTTGATAAATGGTTCTTTGGATTTGATGCGAATTGAGCTTGTAACTGTATTATTGTTTCGTTCGTTCATTCAGTTCATTGGAGGATGTCGAACGAATTTAGAAAGAGGGAGATTTCAATTAATTTAGTAACTGACATCTTGTGACAGAAGCATAAACTGGAGAAATGGGGAAATATTCATTGATATCATTGAAATACTTGATAATTCTTTCAGAGGTTTGTTTTTCGAATTGGCAGTACTTTTTTCCAGCGGCAGGCAATTCGAGAGCTGACTGCTGTTTTATGCTCTATTTGGTTTGCCATTTTACCAAAAATAGACTTAAGCTAGAATTAGGCTTTCGAAAATTTTATACTCCAATAAGGCTAATTATTTATTAAATGTATACGTCAACGAGCAAAATTGCCACCTTTGGGGTGAAGAAATGAGATATTTGAGAGGAGTATGTGGGTATACGAGACGTGATCGTATACGGAATACATTGGTGCATGTTGAGTGTGAGATTGAGAAGCATGTTGTTAAGAAAGTGGGAGTGAGTCAGTTGAGGTGGTTTGGACATGTTGAACGAATGTCGAATGAAAGGTTGGTGAAACTAATATATGTGTGTGAGATTGAAGGTGAACGATTGCGTGGGCGTCCGAGGAATAACTGGTTGGGTATGATTGATGGTTTGTTGCGTGAATGTATGATTCCGAGTGTGAAGAATAAACGAACATGTATGAATCGCAATATGAATGTGGACAAGGCGAAAGTGGTGTGTCAGGATAGGAATGTTTGGAGGAGATTGATTGTTGGTTGTCTGTGTTTCTGGGTTCGTGCTACCCCACTAAGTGGGACATAACGTGATGTTACGTATGTATGTATGTTATTTTAAAGTTCTATACCTCTAAGGGCCAGTTGCACCAACAAAACTTAAATTTTAAACTTGGCTTAATTGGACAAAAGCAAATCGAATGTTTCACAGCATTGTAAATTGTTCCATATGATATGTAACTTCGATTTGCTTTTATTTATTTAACCATGTTTAAAGTTTAAGTTTTCTTGGTGCAACTGGCCATCAAAGAAATACGTGTTATATTTGTGTAAATTAGTTTTTCTCTTCATTATTATATAAACAGATATACGAATTTGGATCGTGCCCAGCTCTTAAATTGACCCCCAAAGTCTAAATATGAAATCCTTAAAGGGTCATCATCCTATAAATAGTGAAATTGTATTCTAGGGACCCCAAAAGATACGAAAAACAAATTGAAAACAAATTGTTACATTTTATTAAACTTACTTGTCGTGTGTAATAAAAGCAATTCACGCTAAATCCTTAATGATGGCCTTTGAGACTTCTTAATAACACACTTGTTACAAATTGTAACAAACTTTCTTAAGATTATCGTCCAGTGCTCTTGTATTACAAACGTTCTTTGTACAGTTTCTAGAAATTAGAATAATTCTAACAATATTATAAGCCTGACACGCGTCAATGCGACTCGCTTTCTCCTACGATCTGCATTTGTTTATTTGTCATCCGTTGCCCCCGAAAACTGCTGACGGACGACACTGCACGTGCTGGATGGCAGCATGCTCAATGACCTATTTTTTATGGAATGACATTGCGAGATAAATTATTAGAATAAGTAATTAATCACCACGTCAAAGGGCCGATGTTTCTAACCTCAGACAAACTGGAGAATAAACTTATCAGTAATAATATAACAAGAGAGTGAGAATAAATTGAAAATAATTTGACATCTTTCGAAAACTTGTTACCAGGCAATAGCCACGAAAGCACGTAGTCCGTATTTTCTAATTTATCGAACTCTCGAGTTATATTTAATTAGATTAATTTTTGATTTCTTATCAGGCACAGCACTAAATCTATATTTTTTGCTCATTTTTACTTGTGTTGATGATACCTATCTGACATTTGATATCTGTCAACAAAAACAAAAAACCTCCAGAGAATATTGCCGGGAATAATCACAAGAACATTATTTTCAGTATAATAATGACAGGATTGGTTAAAACGCAGATATGTGACATACAATAAAGCATTTCATTTGCTTAAAGAAACGTCAAAAAGTATTCAGTGTAATAAACAAATAAATTCACATTAAAGTCATGATGATTATTATTCTAGCTGTCATCTTTTGATACGATTTTTTTGTTTATTCCACTGATAAATATATTCTCTAGTTTATTTGAGGTTGCATATACTGACAGTTACTCATTTTGACTGAAAATCTTATCATACTTTATTCGCAATCACTATAGTAATATGTCAATTTCAAACCTTATAGAGGTTGGGAAATACGTCTTTCCTTACTAATATGGCAATCTCTTGGGTGGGACGTGACATTTATCCCATGGATGGGAACTGTTTATATAGAATTGCCTAGCAATACAGTCATAAATCTCTGAAAGTAAGTTGAACAGTGCTGTCACACATATTGATAAAACCTTATAATTACAATAAAACATTATTAATTAAAATATTAATGTTGAACAGAAGCATTTTTATTATAAAGTAATGTAAAATTACAATGTAATGCTGTTTTATTAGGATTTAAGTTACCTGAACTGTTGACACATGTAAAATTATTGAAATAAATTTAAACATTTGTTTTCATAAACTACTAGCATACATATCGTTGTTTGTTGGATATACGAGTAGAATGTGGATTGAATTTGGATAATTAAGAATAATTGAGAATAAAATAGTATACATAGTTCAGTGGGAGTTTTCATTACAGCCTTGCGCTATATCTGAGCCTCTTGGTCACATAATAAGCCCTCAGCTGAAATGAAACATTTCCCACCTTACATGTAATATACTATTTACATTACCTAATTGTGCTAATTAAGAAAGCGCAAATGACAGGTCGAATTTACCTACTAAAGTGAAGAACCTGTATTCAATTGTGGTGCTTTTTATGCCTATTCCTTTTCAATTCAATTTATAAAACTGTATGATCTCCATCCAATCGGATTCGTTCAGCTACTTGCAACACTTTCTTTGTTCGTTGATGACACTTTGAAAATTCGACACATTTAACAGTCTGTGCACAGAAGAAACCGCTCTTCCGTTTCTAAGACTACACTAGAATGATCAGTGATCATTCACAGATCAACGCGCTCACCCAATTCATCAGATGATGATGAGTCAGATTTGTGGAAGTACTGTTAGCAATTAAATTGGTAATTCATTTGATATAGAACTTTTCGATGATTTATGTGTAAGAAATAACCCATTATGGGTGTAGCACTCTGCTTATACAGATCTCGATAAGTGATATATTTTTTCGTATGAAGTGCGGTTACCAGCCGTCAAGTCATAGCCCCCAAAAATGTTAGTGTAGGAGGAACCACAGGGGTAAATTTAAATTGGCAACTATCAGCTGTGGGATATGTGTAGGATAGGTTAGAAAATATTGCATCTTAGTAGAAATTGTCCAGTAGAGTCTAAAAAGTCTAGTATTCTTCTGGGCAACTCGTCAAGTTCCTCAGAACAGATTAGCAAACAACATGAGAACTGGAGTGTTCGTCTGGTGTATTGTTGTCGCAGATTCAAAGGCGAGTCTTCTGTTGACTCCAACTCGTCCTGAATGAAATGTAAATCTGTTGAAACCGTTCGCGTGCCTTTATGCATGTATGCATCATGTGCAACGTCTCTCTATACCCGTGTAATGACACATGCGAGATCAGATGTCAAACAGCAGCCGAGTAATTGTTCTCATAATTAGAAGATGGATCTTCGTGTAATTAAAGTGATTTGTAAGAGAGTGAAATATGTTTTAATAAGGTTGTTTGTATGGTAGAGGCACGACAGGGTTTTAGAAATGTGAGAGAAAGAGATCACGCAAGATTGACACTCTACTTAATGGTTCTCTTATATTTTTTTATTTATTTGACGAATAACTTTTCGGAAGTTTATTCGTAGATGGAAGGTGTGTTCAGGAAATAACCCAACTTATATTTTATTATTAATTTTATAGATTAAGTACACCCCCCCCCCCCCCCCCAAATTTCTTTTTTGGAACACCTATCGAGACAACTATATTCCTATGTAATTTTCGACGGTGAATCTGAATCTAGGGTTAAAAAATCGTACACCCCCAAAATCAACCCCTAGCGCTAAATAACCTCTACAGGGTAAAAATGACATAACGCTCTACAAACTGATTTAAATCTAAATAAATAGAATTAAATATAAACATTTAAGTATATAAGGCATAAATACAGAGTTACATTACTTTGAATTGAAAATCACTCTCATGAGCGGGTGAAAACTACCCCTCATACAACAAGAAACTTAAAAAAATGCAGTGATTGCAAAAAAAAGCTTACGATGCTCACTTTTTGTAAAGAGTGAGTAACTGCATCAATCTCGTGTAATGTTTAAAATCTGCCCCATAGAGTGACGGAAGCCACCCTTAGATTAAAATTGTGGGGAAAATCGGGGGAAAAATCATGTCAACGTGATTTATATTTTGTTATGAGCAGCACTTAATACTCGCGTAGCCCCAACTTTATTCAGTGCCGCCCCCACAAGGGAAGGTGAAAACTACCCCTCGTACATGGCGTACCATGGAAAAACTGCAGTGAATGTAATAAATACTTACAAAGTCTTACTTTCTTGTGAAACAATGAGTAACTGCATTAGTCTTGATGCGATGCTCAAAAACTATTCCCAAAGAGTGTCGGAAAAACCACCGTTAAATTTAAATTTGAGAGAATACCGGTGAAAAAATTTTGGCATCGTGATTTCTAATTTAATTGATGCTAAAATTGGTTAAAGATATGCAGCACTGCAGTTTGGAGGTGAATACTTGCATTGCACCAAAGTCATTCAGTGACATCCCCATGAGAGCCTGAAAATTACTCCTCACATAACACGATATTCAAAAATAGTTGCAGTACCTTTTAGACTATTCGTAGAGCGTTAAGGTCATTTTTACACCGTTGAGGGCGTGTTTCTTAGCGCTAGTAATTTGTTTTGGGGGGTATACGATACTTTTTGATCTCGGATTCGGATTCAGCGACGATTGGATATAGTTGTCTTGATAGCAGTAAAAATATTTTTTTTTGTGGAGCTGTGTTATTGGTCCTTCTGCCCTTCAAATTAGGTTATGCGCAATGCAGTGCTGCCAACCGCATATCACTAAAACCTCCATTATTTTCATTTATTTTCCTAACAGACCTCATTCTCCAACCATACGTGCGATATATTCTCCCAAACATTAATCATAATAGCGCATAAAACAGCCCACGTTTTTTCTAAATTATAGGTACATTCCCATGTATAATTAATCGTTGTATACGTCTCAATCAGCACACATTGGAACTAATAACACGAATAATTCTTTTAATCTGAGTCATAACTCATATCGTTTACTCATAAATCTCATATCGATCTACCATAAAACTGCTGCAAAGTGCTATGTTTAAGACATTTAGTGCTGTATCTTTATTACATTAGAGGAATTTTAAGGTGTTCTGAATCCGTTTTATCGTTTTCCCAATGGCATCTGTGTGGATGGATCGATGTGTGCAGCGAAACTTCAACTTCATTATTATAAGTTTTATTACATTTAGCAGAATTGATTAGATTTTTGTTTTTGGGGTTTCATTGTTATTTATTTTATATGTATGTCTTTTCAACCGACGAAGAAAAGAAGAAGGTTCTCATTCTCAAGTCGACGTATATATTTTTATCTTATGTATTACCTCGCATAACTTTTTACAGAGTAGTCCCCTTTTGATGATTCTATTTTTATTGAATGGGGTATACCTCGAAGTTAGCTCTATTTAAATTCGAAAAATTTTCCTACGCTAAGGGCAAATAGGTAATGATTAATGGGATGGTACTGTCAAAGTATCAAATATTTGTGTATAATTTTCTTTCTACACAACTGTCAAATAATATATCCATAATTCAACCGTTGTTTATCAATTAATGACCTTTGTTACAGTTATAGTGCGAAGAATTAATATTATTCATTGGTTATGTCAAATTCATATCTTACTTGTCAAATGAGTAAAATCAAAATGATATTAAGTAATTTTTTCGACATAAAAAACCAATGTCACAAATTTTCTAATTTTTCATTCTTTTATTTTCCTTTTAAGTAATTTTTTGTCAAAGCAAAAATTCTACTTATCTTATAATTTCAAAACAAATATTTGACGAAATGTTGAGGATAGTATTCTACTCGCATGTAATGGCTATTACTCATTCGATTGACTTACATCATTCGCGTAAGCTCGTGATAAAAACTTCATTGTTATGAGTAATAGCATACATTACATGCTCATTGAATAATATACTATTATTATTTACATGTTTTTGGATGTGATCTGTATTAAATCCGATAAATTATAATCAAAAGTAAATTATAAATAAATTCACCAATTGTATTACAGAATAATATGTTGTTATTTTAGGTTGGGCTTGGTTAAATGTTTGACAGATGAGTTTGTAAGGTTTTACTTTGGCTGCTATTTTGACAAACTTCGCTGAGTGATATAAAAACTTTTTAATAAATAAACCTAAAAAGGTTTCTTTTAGTCTAATAACTTAACTTACATTAGTTCAGGAGTTTAGCTATTAAGACTAAAAAGGTATGTTATTTTTCGCTTTTCAGTTCCTTTTTTCGTCGGTTTAAATTTTTATACCTAACTTATCTTAGTGGTTCTTTCTTCAAATCGCTTTCCAAGATTTCCTCTAAACAAAGTGCCACACCAAAAATGGGTAAATGGCGTGACGATATATGTATTTTATTAGAGTTCCATGTTCACTTCTTCGAGTCATCTTCTTGTTGAACATTCTTCTGGTCGTTTGGCCGCTATTATGCCATATCATAAAAGCAATGTAAGTTGTGGAACGTGCATTATTTTTTTCTTCCAACACAATCAAACGAGATTCCCTGGGAATCTTTGTTCATGCGTTGCGTAACGTCCTTAAGTAGTTCTTAAGTTGGCAACAATGACGCTAACCTGACTCGCAACACTTGTAAGTTGAAGTTGCAGAAGTAGACGCGGAGGACGGTGTTGTTGCGAACCCTACCTTGAAACGGAATCAGATTTACTTTTGAATAGAAGAAACAAGACAAGTTACTATTGTCTGCGGATCTGAAAAGACACTGTTGGATTTGAAACCGGCGAAAGTTGGGAGATTTCAATGATGAATCAAGACAGTACTTTATACAAATCTTCAAATTTGTAACTAGAAATACCTGGGTTTCACAAGATGAAAAAACAATTAAGGTAGCACGATATCAGCTGTCACCTATGCTACAAAAATGATAAATTAACCAAAACGTAACATGTTTGAGTGGTTGGCAATGACTAATACTGACTAATAATGTCCTAAAAATTATTGAAAAGTAAAATATGTTTTAATCCGTCTATAAATTGAATTTCTGGGTGAAGAAAAAATTGACACAAAGAGTCATATAACACACAACAAAAAATTGAAAAAAAAAGAACAGCCAGTTTATTGACCAATAAATTGCATCGTGTAAAACAAGCATAAAATATGTGAATTCAATTCCATATTAGTAACTTAATAAAATATATGGGTTGCAAAATTTGACGGATAGTTATCGAAATCTACCAAAAGCAGAGTATCACACTCTAGGTTTATAAATGGCGTGTTGATATATTGATTTATCCAACACCTCTCAATAAATGCTCTATAACTATGGCGATTTAAAACAAGGAAAGTAACTGATTACCCATTAGTGGGTATAATTTTGAGAAAAGTCACTAGTGATTTTTTTTATAACAATAATAACAAACAACACCTTGGGTAACTACTTCGATTGACATTTTTATTTAGAAAATTTAGAGCATGTGTCACTGTCAAATAATATTTCTTTAATAAATTTTGCATTTATGATGTCGGAGATGTTTACCCATTACCCATTCGATAAAATTATCACATTCAGCCCTTGGCTTCGTGTGCTAAAATTTCTCTCGTGGGTAATTCCTTACTTTGCCCACTTGTAAAGTAAATAACTATTTATTTATGGATTTTTAGCAATTATATTTTTATAAAAATAATTTTTTATATACGTGTATCAAAGGTGCAAGGTTCGAATCCTGAATGATGTATGCATGTTTCTTTTACACCCCTATGGGGTAGAGCTACTTCTTATGAAGTTCTCTGGATCCTTTTGTTAGCGTAGATTTTCTTTTATAGCTTTATAGTTAGGTTTCTCCACTTATTCCTATCTTTTCTTCTACCAATTCTTTTGCCAATGTTAAATAATTTTCTACTTCCTTTAGACATCTTGATATGGGTCTGCTTCGTCTTCTTCTTTCTCCTGGTCTCCTGATCCTTTTCTTCTGCTCTACATATGTCCAAGCCATCTGAATCTCTGTTACATGAATTTTTCACTATGTCTTCTCCTTCCAACATTCGTTTTCTAGTATCTTTATTGGTCCTAATATGGTCCTTATTATTTTTCATTCTCTTATTTTTAAATTTTCTTCATATTTTTTGCCATTGTCATAGTCTCAGCAGCGTACACTATTACTGGTCTAATTATCATTCTGTAAATTCTCATTTCTGTATCTTCAGTTAAAATCTTGTTTTTCAGTAAATTTTCGATTTTTGTTTTGTTCTTTTCTTTATCTTTTGCTTGGTAGCATAATGCCAAAATAATTAAATTGACTTATATTACCCTATTATCTTTAGGGATTCTAATGTGTCGTCCGTTAATGCCGTGATCTAGCATAGCACACTAAAGGTCCTGGGTTCGTGTCCCCTCAAAGAGCATGATCTTTTGTATTGTATATATTAATTCACAATCATCCACTCATAAGGCGGCATATGACCAAAGTAGTTAGTTCGCATACCATCTTCGTAAAAAAAAACTTGCCGTGAAATTTCTCTGCAGCCAAGTAGAGTTTCATACAACGCTACCGGGTCTGCATTTAATGGATCAAGGTTGCTGTTGCTGGTTCATTGTGCACCGCCCGGTCGCCTGGTTATGATATAATTACAGGTAAATTACACATCTGAGTCTCTGCGATGCGTTACGTCCTTACGTTGCGGAGATGCTATCTCGTAACGTAACCGAATGGAACAGTAACGTGACAGGGCGAGCCCGGGAGGGCACTTGGGGGTGTTGCGAAAGGTAGATTGCTCTTGGAGGGGAAAGTATTTTAATTTAGGAAAGTAGAAAAGCGCAAAAATTTGATATACCAACACAAAAGTTTCAGTTTATACAACTTTTAAATAGTACAAAATAAAGAAAAAAGTTTCAAATAAAAATTGTAGCGAATACTATTTTATTTCTTTTTTATTATTACCAAATATACTATAACTCAATTATTTACTGAGATACACCCAAAAAACCTGATAGGTCTTTAAGGAAACTTTAACTTCAGGGTGATGGATTGTGGATTTAGTAAGCTCGTAAATTAAATATCACAGGCAGATTCACAAAAAGAATTAACCCTAATTCCATTTTCTTTCAACATCTGTAACTTTGTAAATGAAGGAGACAAATAACGGAGAAGCAGTCAATTTATTAAAAATTTACAACACCAACGTTTCGACTCAAATTGAGTCTTCTTCAGGGTGATAAAATTACATTAGGATGAATAAAAATGAGTCAATGTTAAAAACATGTCAAAATAATAATACTAACAATTATTTTGACATGTTTTTAACATTGACTCATTTTTATGCATCCTAATGTAATTTTATTACCTTGAAGAAGACTCAATTTGAGTCGAAACGTTGGTGTTGTAAATTTATAAGAAATTGACTGCTTCTCCGTTATTTGTCTCCTTTATACATCTTCCAGTCAAGAAATCATCTCACTTTGTAAATGAAACTATTGGAAATATAAATATTTTATTAAAATATTACCTCGACCGGTCTCGAAGCCACATACGTCTTCTTCAGGAGGTGATATTAATGGAAACTATTACAAAACATGTTAAAAGTATAATAATGGTATATTGTACAAAGAGCATAGAATGGTACTCATTTTCTACGAAATTATACGAGTATGAAATGGACATTCCATGCGAGTTGTACACTATACTTTTTCTACGACCACGATATTATTTCCTAATCAATTTAATTTTAATAGTAAATTTGTCTAGCTTCCACCATTCCAATATTTGACAATTTTAAATATGTATCCTAGCAATGGCACCTGTACTGAAATGGAATGACCTGTATTGAAATACTCACAAAACAAATTCATTTCGCACGATGCTTGCAATGTACCTCATATTCCTAGCAACTACAAACATACTATGAGCAGATTTCTAAGTGATCGTAGAAAAATAAATAAATATGAGCAAGCAAATATAGATGAATCTCTTCGTCAAAGTTTAAAACAATAAATACATAACAAATAATTAAAATACTCATTTTTTTTTCGTTGGGTGGAAAAGTAACGTTGTTTTACATTTTATTTTATCTGACTGAAGAAAAGTAGCCACTCACCCTTCGGGTTCCTGGCTAAACTTTTTCTTTCATGACTAATATGTGACATTCCACACTAGTACAATAAATTACTTTTACTGAAAGTTACTGAAAACATCGAAGTGCAGCATCCACGGCAGTGATCTGACCTCATCACGTGGGCTTCGACCGATGTCCGTTCCACTGTTTCTTCGTCTGTCTGTCCATCAGTTGTGATTACATAGTACCGTGTCCGAAACATAGAATCATAAAAATCATTCGTGCATTACAAACGTTCAGATTTCTAAACCGCGCGCATCGTGACGAGCGCACGCGCGTGCTCGCTGCAGATTGCGCACGATCAGTCAATCTTGACCATGTTCACTTGTCAACCCGCAGACCAGCGGTACCCAATAGTGGTAAGTTTAAATTGTACATTTAGAGAAATCATTTTTAAAGTATTCTTTAACGGGGAAAATCTGATTGGAGTAGAACTCGACAAGTAATATAATTTTACGAGTACAGTTCCGTCAAAACACAACCCCCCAAAAGTTGTTAGTGGACTGGAAATCACTAAAATATACAGTTATATTAAAGAAATTAAAGAAATGCCAATACATGTTAAAAATATGTTGGGGATTTCAATGCAACGTTAGGCAACATTCTATGATATTTCAACTGCACAGGGAATTATTTACCCTCGGTTCGACCCCCGCTACAAGTAGGTGGTGGACTGTAAATAACTAAAATATTAAATTATAGTACAAAAATTAAAGAAATACCAATAGATATTAAAAATATGTTAGAGACTTTAATGCAAAGTTAGACAACATTTTGTAACGTTTCAACTACACACAGAACTATTTACCCTCAGTTCGATCCCCGCCATAAGTTGATAGTGAACTGGAAATAACTAAAATATAAAATTATATTAAAGAAATTCAAGAAATGCCAATTGATGTCATAAATAAGTTTGAGACTTCAATGCAACGTTAGACAACATTCTATGATATTTTAACTGTACAGGGAACTATTTACCCTCAGTTCGACCCCCACCACAAATTGATGGTGGTCTGGAAATCACTAAAATATTAAATTGCAGTACAGAAAATAAAGAAGTACCAATAGATGTTAAAAATATGTTGGTGATTTCAATGCAACGTTAGAAAACATTCTATGATATTTCAACTGCACAGGGAACTATTTACCCTCAGTTCGACCCCCGCCATAAGTAGATAGTGAACTGGAAATCATAAAATTATATTAAAGAAATTATAACAACAAACGTTAAAAATATGTTGGAGATTTCAATACAACGTTAGGCAACATTCTATGATTTTTTGACTGTATAGGGAACTATTTACCCTTAGTTCGACCCCCGACATAAGTTGATAGTGAACAGGAAATTGCTAAATTATAAAATTATAATAAAGAAATACCAATACATGTGAAAAATATGTTGGAGACTTCAATGCAACGTTAGGCAATATTATATGATATTTCAACGGTAATTTTGAGAAAATCCACTAGTGAGTATTTTTTTATTTATAACAATAATTATAACACACAATACCTTGGTAACCACTTCCATTGACATTTTAATTTCACAAATTAAATCATATGTCACTGTCAAATAATATTTCCTTAATAAGTTTTTTGTTATTAAGAGATGTTGAATAAAAGTTATACTTCACACGTGGGCAAAATGGAATTACCCTCTCTATAAAATTATTACACTCAGCCTGTAAAATAAGAGATAGGAAGATGTGGAGAAACCTAACTACAAGGATTTAAAAGAAAAGAAACGGAGATTGATCCATTCCGACAAAAGGATCTATAGCTTTTTGAGTCAGTAATCATCCTTGCAGTTGCTATAGTTCCGCTGTGTCCACGTAGATCATGTCGGCTCCAAGTCGAAGTAGATCTTCTTAAAGCGCCCTCTGTCAGCTGCCGCAGCAGCGACCGCCAACTGTTTACCGACAGAGCGCACTAGATCTGAACAGAATCGAATTTATAATAGCCAGCATGATATTTTGTACGAACAACGTTTTACTATGCAACGTATTTATAATAGCAGTCTTGTTGCACTGAGACAAATTAAAAATTTATTCTCCTTTCGCTGAGTCCTCAACCTGCTCTCGCTGCAGTGCGCTAGCGTTCCGGATGATTTTTATTGGAAACTGTAGCGTCATTCTGAGCGCTATTATAGATTGTAGTTCCTGGTCAAAACCTAACGGGAAGAGGCAATTGATTTCTTTTGAGTTTAACATACATACGTATTAGATGCAAATAATGCTAGGTTATATTCTACACGGATATTGATATGATAATAATTGTATTGTGTATTTATAATAGATTAACATAGCAATCAAAATAACCAGAATTTCTCAACAGGTGGTCCGAGTTTAATACGTTTTCATTGATTCTACTTACTATAACCTCTATTTGCATTTATTATTTAAAATAACATAAATATTTCTTCACGTTGAATAAATATATTAGAGGGTGTTACTCGATGTATGAGCCCAAAATCATATTATTGATCCAATTAAAATCATACAAAAGAAATTTATTTAATCCAACACCTCTCAATAAATGCTCTATAACTATAACGATTTTAAACAAGTAATAGATTACCCAGTTGTGGGTATAATTTTGAGAAATGTCACTAGTAATAATTTTTTTATTTATAACAATAATAATAACACACAACACCTTGATAACTACTATGATTGACATTTTAATTTAGAAAATTTAAAACATATGTCACTGTCAAATAATATTTCTATAATAAATTTTGCATTTATTAAGAGGTGTTGGATCAAACGTTATACTTCACACGTGGGCAAAGTAGAATTACCCACTTGATAAAATTATCACTCTCAGCATTCGTCTTCGTATGCTAAAATTTCTCTCGTGGGTAATTCCTTACTTTGCCCTCTTGTAAAGTAAATAACTATTTTGTCCAAACGTACGTATTCAACAGGCAGAAATTCGATATTGTCGCCGCCGGCGTAAAAGTATCTCCTTGGCAACACTTTTACTCTGGCGGCGGATAAAGTAAAATAATTTAAAAAATAGTTATGTTGTAATTCAATAATTTGACAGTTGAAAATTAAACAAATAAACAAAAATAACAGAACAGCATATTCTATGGCAACTAGAAATGCTGGATAAGACAGAATATTTTTTGAAATTTTGGGCATTTTTAAAATGATTCATAATTTTATTTGCTACGTTTAAAAAAAAAAGCAGCATATTTAATTGTCGGAGTCGCTTCGCTCGTCGTTCAAACTTACATGCTCAGCACACAAAGTATCACATTTACTCCTCATAACACAAATATAATTCACCATATTTATATCTCAAATCATTTTTACCTCCCACACATACATATATGTAAGGGAGGTATTATGTTTTTGTTATGAATTGATTAGATTTTGGAAACAATTCATCAACAGTAAGTGGTAGATTATTTGAAGGCCTATCAGGATTTTTGGTAAATAAATGAAATAGAACAAATTTCGTTGGAATCAAAAAGATAAAATATATATCATCACGCCTTTTACCCATTATGGGTGTGGCACTCTGCTTACGCAGATCTCGGTAAGTGATATATTATTTCATATGAAGTGCGGTTACCAGCCGTCAAGTCATAGCCCCCAAAGATGTTAGTGGAGGGAGAACCACAGGGGTAAATGTAAATTGACAACTGTCAGCTGTGGGATTCGAACTGAGGATCAAAAAGATGTAGAATAATATTACCTGCAATCTTTATTTAAAATATTATTCTATACTTTGTTGTCATTCAAAAACAGTGTTCGTGGTACCAGCCAATACCTTTGGGCCAATGGAATCTTTATGTTAGTGATTTTTGTTAATCTGTTATTATTTCAGTTTTTATTTTTCCTTACGTAAATAGCTCCATAGTAACACATTTGACTGTGGATCATAAGATCCTCGATTCGAACCTCAAAGTCGACAATTTTTAAAAAATTTTCCTCACATAAAATTACCTCTGTGACTCCTTCAATACTAGCATCCTTGGAGGCCGTGATTTGACGACTAGTTACCATATTTCACGAGCAAAAATATATCATTGTACCGAAATTTGATTTGAACAGAATGCCACACCACTGAAATTGGTAAATGACGTGATGACATATTTATTTTTCTATAAAAATTTCCTTGGTCGTCTTTATTCTGGACACAAACTCAAGTGGGCCTAAAACTGTCGGCTGTGGGATTCGAACTGAGTATCTTATAATACACAGTCCAATGCTTTACCACGAAACTATTTACTTCAAAATTATTACAATTTAAATTTCTCCGAAATTCAAATAAATCCTCCAGTTTCAAATCTTTCACAGTTTAAACAAAAATCATATACTTTCTACTTAATTATATATTAGATATGACAGTAAATATCAACTTCTTTAAAAAATTACTCATGATGAAACCACACAACAACATATCACAATTCCTAAAACTCTTTTCGTCTTTCAAAAGCGAACAATGCCGCGTAATCCAGTTTCCTAAAATGTGTGTTTCACTTTTCGGAGTGAAATACGTTGACAGCAGCTTCCGCTACTAATGACATACATTTTTGACAGGTTTAATTTGTAGGTAGATCTTGTGACATGTGAACTATAAGATTTTGGAGTTTCTATGTTTGTGAGTTTAATTTTGTCTGTTATTGATGTTTCTATAACGGATGTTAATAATCGACGTATAGTACAAAATCACCGGACTTAAATTTGGCCTTAATGTCGGTTGATTCCCACGTAAAGAACATCATAATTAAGTGTGAAATAGCACATAATATGTAATGAATTTCTTTCGGTTGCTTGTCAATTCTGTGTAATCAAGTTTTCTTCTAATCATTTAGCTGTCCAAATTACCAGCTGTCAAAGTGCTTATCAGCAAAACAAACAAAAGAAATAAACTAAAATTTAATTTAAATAATTTGCTGCCAAAATGAAGTTCCGTCTTGTTAAGAGCAAGACAACAGTTAAGTTAGCATTCTTCGACTTCATTAAAATTTTTGTCTTTTTTCTTGGACCGTGTGAACAAATTGGCAGGGTTATTATATTTTTTCTAGTTGGCAATGAAAATGAAAGTTGCCAATGTAGTAACGTAGAACTTATGTTTAGGATTCAAATATTTTTATTTCTTAATTAGGCACAATGACATTTGTAGACTCTAATCACCTATGGAAAAATAAAGCTAATTTAGTTAATTCACAGCAATAATAATAATAATAATAATAATAATTTTATTTCGTTGATATGAGAATACATATATCGAAATCGTCATAATCAGATAAATATAAAATATATAATATAATATCTCGAAACATAAGGAGATCAAAATTAGAGAGACAATTCAGGTCAAAAACTAAGAAACGAAAAGACGTAATAATCAAAGTTTTAGATCGTAAAACTCTTGTAAATTATAAAAACAGTGGTTTAACAAGAAAATTTTTAAACCACCTAAAAATTGTTTTATGTTACTGCAAGACTTAATTTCACTTGGTAAATTGTTAAAAATACGGAGGCCTTGAATATGTGGCGCATTTTTAATAACATTATATTTAGTTAAAGGGATGCAAAAATTATCTTTTTGCCTCGTATTGAAGCTGTGATAAGTTGAGTTTAGAACAAACGAGGATTTATTTTTATAAATAAATTTACACACTTCAAATATGTATAAACTTGTTACTGTAAAAATATTGTATTTTCTATAAAGTGATTTACATGAAAAAGTACGTGTACATTTAGCAATAGTTCTAATAATTCTTTTTTGGCAAATAAATACATCATTAACTGCAGACGAAGCACCCCAAAAACAGATCCCATACCGAAGAAGTGGCTCCGCTTTAGCATGATAAAACAAAATTAGTTGTTGTTCGGTGAGAATATTATTTAAATGCCTAAATTGGAAACATATCGAACTAAGTTTTGCAGCTATGTGCTCCACTTGGGCTTTCCAAATAAGATTTTCGTCAATTAACGCCCCTAAAAATTTAGTTTTGTAATTGCGAGACACTTTATGATCATCTATAAAAATATCTACATCGAGATCATTTTTATATTGCTGGTTGTGAAAACGCAAATAATGAGTTTTAGATTTATTGAAAAATAAATCATTTCTACAAAACCAATCCGATAAGCGATTTAAGCAATTTTGGCATTTAACTATAAGTTCATCAGTATCTGGATCTGATATTATCATAGAGGTGTCGTCTGCATACATCGTTATGGTACATTCACCGCTAAAAATAGAACTTAGATCGTTAATATATAATAAAAATAGGGTAGGCGATAGGACTCCACCTTGTGGAACACCCACATTTATTATTATTCGCTCTGAGTTAAAGTCCTGAATTATATTTTTATTATTATGTTTAATTGTTACATACTGTTCCCTATCCAGAAGATATGAAGAAATCCAGTTTAGTGGTGTTCCTCTTACTCCGTAATTACT
Organism: Poecilus cupreus; assembly: GCA_963942605.1. NCBI lineage: Eukaryota > Metazoa > Arthropoda > Insecta > Coleoptera > Carabidae > Poecilus > Poecilus cupreus. The sequence goes on from OZ012722.1 coordinate 11,990,995, forward strand.
CAGTTTGTGTCGCAGAATGTCATGGTTTACACAGTCGAACGCCTTAGTAAGGTCACAGAAAATTCCTATTGGTTTTTCACCTTTTTCTAAATATTTCAAGATATTTTCGAGTGAAAATTGGATGGCGTCAACTGTAGTACTATTAGCACGAAAACCAAACTGATTTGGCAAAATAATATTAAATTTAAATAAGAAATTTTCAAGTCTGCTTAAGAAAGCGTACTCAAAAATTTTTGAAAAAGTTGAAGAAAGAGCTACTGGTCTATAGTTATTTAGATTTCGCACATCGCCCTGTTTATAAATAGGATTTATTTTATTTACCTTCAGGTTATTTGGAAAAATACCTAATTTAAATGATAAATTTACCAAATATAGAAGAGGTTTGATAACAAAAGGAGCTGCTATTTTAATCAGAAAGTTAGGTACACTGTCTGGCCCTGACGACTTTTTATTTTTAATTTTATTTTTGATTAACTCTAAAAGTTCAGTTTCCTCGAATGGACACAAAAACAAACTGTTCGGCTGTGTCGCCACGACATCCTGCGACAAAGAAAGGTTATTTTTTGATAACTGGTTTATTACCTTTTGAGGCGCATCTCTAAAAAAATAATTAAACTCATTAGATATATCTTCGGGATTAGTTACAACAGTATTCTCTAAGTTTATAGAAATATTTCTAGTCTTAGATTTATTATCTGTAATTTCGTTTATCACGTTCCACGTACTTTTTGTAATGTTATCATTATTAAAGATTTTATTTTGGTAATAATTTTTTTTCGACATCGAGATTAATTTTGCATGAGTGCGTTTCGCTTTTATATAGAGTGGTTTATATTCAATGTGTACTTTTTGTAGTTGAAATAAACTAAATAAGTACTCACTAGATTTATGTATAGTTTCATTATACCAAGATTTTTTATTACTAGTATTAGTTGAATATATTTTAGTAGGAAAATTCTTATTAAAATAAAATAGAAATATATCATAAAATGTATTGAAAGCAGAATTTAAGTCTTCTGTATCATAAACGGAGCTCCAAGATTCTGATTGAATTTCACCAATAAAGTAATCTATGTCACTTTCTTGGTAAAATCTGCGAGAAACTTTGCATTTCGAATTTATAGTAAGATTTTGAGTGGTACTTGTTAAAAGAGTTTTATGATCCGATATAAAATTATCATGTGCTATACAAAAACTACTTACATTACTAAAAACATGATCTAAAGTGTAAATACCTCTTGTTGAGCTACGAACCAGACTACTACAGTTGTAGCTTAATAACAAAGCACTTAATAAATTGAAGACTGAATTGTCCCTCTCAGGATCAACATTAAAATCTCCACCTAAAATTAATTTGTAATTATTTTTTAAGACTTTATCTAAAATAATATTAAATTTATTAATAAAAATTTTGCTTTCCTGCAAATTTAACATACGTGGTGATCTATAAAAGCATAAAATTATAAAGGTGGTTATGGAATTAGGTTGCCATTTAACACAACATATCTCAAAGTCTTTTTCAATACAGAATTCATTAAGATTTATTTCTTGAACATTTAAATTATTTTCACACCAGATTCCAACACCGCCTCCTACACTGTTTGTACGACTGTAGTTTGCAGCACAAATAAAATTTCCAAAATTTAAGTTATTTACAGATGTAGGAGTGCACCACGTTTCTGAGAAACATAAAAATTTGAATTTATATTTTGAATTTATTAGATACTCACTATTAATTAAGTTTATTGTGTCTGTGTTTAATGACTGACAGTTTAGATACATAACATCTATATTATTTGGGACATTTGCTGTTATTTCCTTGAAATTTTCTGGTGTCGAGGATGAAAAAACCGTGATACGTAGGCACCGCTTGGCCATAAGTCAGGATTTGTTGCCGCTTCAAAATTCATCAGGTTGACCGTAATTTTAAATGATGAAAAGTGTTCAGGAAATTTTGAAGATAACTCTTCTACCTGAGCTTCCGGAAACTGGCTTTTGACATGAGCTGACAAAACTTCTTGTTTAGTTCCCGGTTTTAAGCGAGAAACATAAATAAATGCTTTCTTGGGTGCAACTTCAATATTCATATTTTTGGCAGTGCCGTAGACACCACTATTTCTTCGCTTAAATACTTTCTTCTTGACAATTTTAGACCATTCTGAATTTGTGTCCGTAAGAACTATATCGGACTTCTCTTCACTTTTATTATTTAAAGCGACAAGGTCGTTGTTAACTTCGCTGTCAAGATTATTTACACCTTGTTTATTGACAGTTGATAATGTTGGTACTTGTTCGATGTTAGTTTTAGGTTTAAGTTGTTTTATTTCCCTAGATTTTATGTCTCTGGGTTTAATATTTTTAGAAATAGATGTCACTTCATTATTACCTGTCACAAAGTCAGAACTAATTTTTATATTTTTTCTTAAAATACTAATTATAGTTTCTTTATCATGTATGATAGTACACTTGTCTTTAATTATTGTGTCCTTTTCTTTAATTAATTTTTTTAAATAACTTATTTCTATTTGCAAATTAGCGATTGTACCCACAAGGTCGAGTGAGTCACTAGCTTCTACAAAATCTTCTTCGGTGGCACAACACTTTGTCATATTATCACTTACATTTAGGTTTTTCTTTACACAACAGTTATTGTGAAAAACCTTGTCACACAGAACACACTTTACTACATTATTTACTGCATTACGCTTACAGATGCTGCAGATTTTTTTATTTATATCAGGTACACTGTCAACGATGTTATCAGTGCCGGCCATGTTGATTGAGCTTGAATCCTTGAGACTGTGGGTTCAATTCTACTCAAAATTATCTTGACTTTCGCAAATTTAAACTATTGAGTGTTAGAAAATATAGAAAAAAATCTGATGTGCCCAGCACTTTACCTCCCGCCGTAGACTTTTAAATAAAAATATAAATAAATATATCATCACGCCTTTTACCCATTACGGGTGTGGCACTCTGCTTACGCAGATCTCGGTAAGTGATATATTTTTTCGTATGAAGTGCGGTTACCAGCCGTCAAATCATAGCCCCCAAGGATGTTAGTGGAGGGGGAACCACAGGGGTAAATTTAAATTTGTAACTGTCGGCAGTGGGATTCGAACTGAGGATCTCACGATCCACAGTCCGACACGTTACCACGGAGCTATTTACCCCATTTAGACTTTTAATAAATATATAAATCATAAAACTGCTGGAAAGGAGAATGCCATATTTTTACCTCCCGTCACATCCTGTAAGGAGGAGTCGTGTTAAAAATTAGATAGTGAGTTTTCAGTGGATGAGCACATTTTAGGGTCCCTAAAATACAATTTTATTAGTTTCGCGATGATGTCTGTATCTGTGTCTGTCTGTCTGTTAGTTTGTCTTTCTGTTTGTGTGTATCTCTGGAGCAACGGTTTATCAAAATCTACTAAACAGATATTTTGTATACTTCTTGAGAAGAACTGATTAGTTTTTGGTGATAATCCAATAACTGCTAAGCGGCAGTTTACTTGAAACCCTATCAAATTATTTTGAAATATCTCTGTAAATTATGGTTTAATGTTTTTGTTATAGAATAATGTTTCAAATATTATTGTTGTTTAAAAATTTTTTCTCTTACTTTCACCATTTACGCATTACAATACGGTAAAGTAGAATTATATTTTGACATTTTCATTTATATCTGATAACCTGTGCTTTTTAAACAAAATTTCTAACCTGTGCTTAAAAAACGTTTGAAAAATGTTAGATTTTTTGACATGTATCATAATTGAAAACTATTTTTTTATGGGATGAGCATTTCTTGATAGCGATGGTTTGTTTTTCTGAATTATTTGGTGAGAAATCTATGGTGGGAGTTATTATGGTGCCCACAACAGATTAAAAAAATTGTATCATCTCGCCTTTTACCCATTGTGGGTATGGCACTCTACTTACGCAGATCTCGGCAAAGTCTTAGAAATGACAAATACCAATTTAGATAAAAATACTCTATGATTAAAATAGAAATCAAAATGTGTACTTATAAAGATATAAATTTCTATTTATTTCTCTTTGAAATACAATTTTCAATTATAATACATGTCAAATATAACATATTTCGTAGGTTTTTGTTTTTTGTTTCTTCTCAAGAAGTACAGATTAGCAGATTTAACGAATATTTCTTTAACTTATTGTAATTCCTAAATAGTGCTAGTAAATAAATGTTTCACATAAAAATTGTAAATAATAGAATTTGAAATTTTATTTTAAACCTAAAACTTTCCATTAAACAATAATTTACTAAGATATCTCAAAATAACTTGATAGGGCTTCAAGTAAACCACCTCTTCTGGTTATTGGATTATAACCAAAAACTAATCTTCCTAAGGAAATACAAATATAAAACTCAAAATATATATTTTCAGTTCAACAGGTTTTGAGAAACAGTACATTCATAGATCTAATCATCCATCCATCCATTCATCTATACACACGTATACAGACATCATCGCGAAAATATTACAATCGTATTCTAGGGACCCTAAAACATGTTTATCCATTGAAAACTCACTATCGAATTTGTAGTATGATTCCTATATCTCCCTTACAGGAAAATGGATCAAAAACAAATTGTGGCTAGTATTATTTTACATCTTTGAAGATATAACCAAATATATCATAAGATATCCCCAGAAGACCTGATAGATCTTCATGTAAGCTACCATTTTCGATTGAAATATTGCTACCATAATCTAATCAGCTCGTATCTTGCCCCTTCAAATTCAAAATTCAAAATATGAAACAGCAATGTTGAAGCAATAAATGATTAATAATTAATGTAAATTAATACTTAGGTAATTACAGTTTACAACCATTCATAGAAGCAAAGATTTATCAAAAATTCTCCAGCAATGAGATAATCAAAACCACTAAAATAGTTTTACTATCTCTACAAAAACTAAGAGAAAAACATTGTTCACTAATTATGAACAGTTATTTCCTTATAGTAGCTCAGTTTTTTAAATGTGTGATATTTTTTGCTAGAATTCTTTCCATCATACCAAGCGTTAAAAGCTTAATTATCAGAATTTTTCACAACATCTTGCAAACAGTAGCCGAATATTCCAACCAACTATACGTGGTTATGCAAATTAGTCAGGATTTGAAAGATCGTACAAGGATTTTGATTGGCTGATCAGCGAAGGACATCTGTACAATTTTACTTCTAACATATTTCTGAGAAAGTCGTAAATAGTTATGATCTAATTGAATTCTTCTTATTTGTCATTGTTAGTTCTACCAGCAATAAACAATTAGTTTTTATTTATTTTATGATTTATTTTTATTGCTTTTATTTGACAATAATTACCTTTAATGTCCCCATATTTATTACAACTGTATCTAGCTTCATTCATGAGTGCCATAATGACTAATAGAATTAAATTTTTTTGTGCATTTTTTTATTTAAGCAGACCCAGCTGCTGAGGTTACATACAGCCTGGGTACCTCGTTTTTGGTGGTGTGACAACGACCGTTCGTTGGTATGGGTTACTGCAAAACGGTCACCCATCCAACTACTTACCGCGGGTACTGTTGCTTAACTTGCGTTATCGAATGAACTGTAGAATAGTATCACCAGAATAATTAAATAAATATTGTACTATAACTTACCCAAGAAATATCCAACTTATTTCTGTACTGATAACGAAAAAGTTCTGTTAAGAGAAATAAAAAATTAAAGTTTTCTAAAATTTATTGGAGTTACATTAAAAAATATAATAACTGAAACTGAAACTACAAACATATGGACAATTTAATTTAAAATAAACTTTTTTCGAAACAATTTTCGGTAATGTTTGAAATAAATGAGTAAAATAACAAATATAAATACAGAACTTGTGTAGCAGTACCCTGAAACAGTTACGAACTGTCAAAAGTTCTTCTGCTTAGAAATTCATTTATTATTCAGGAATTTAACGATATAAATGTTTTCGAAACATCAGAAGCAGATCACCTGATCAGCATATCATATTTCAGTTAGAAATCATCTCCTGTATGAGTAGAAACTCCAACAGAAACAGAACAGAATCTGCAATAACTGCCAGTCTATAAAATATCGCACAGCAGTGAGAGTTCCATGTGTCAGGCTTGTAATATATTCAGAGGAAATAGCTTTTTCTATCGGCGAATCACTGGGAAAAGATGCGTTTCTGCGATCACGCAAACATTTCCACAGCCTTCTATATGAACACATCATCGACACAGGCGCACCTTAGGTTTTTTAAAAGGATAAACTTAATTGCAAAACACAAGAAATATACGTTTATTTAACCTGACATACTTTAAAGAAAATAAATATATATCATCCCGCCATTCATCCATTTTGAGGGTGCCAATTTGATTTCGTAGATTTAATCAATCTTTAATCTCAATGGTAACGCATTAAATTGTGGAGCATGAGATCCTCAGTTCACGAGATATGTAGAGTGCAACAATCAAAATGGGCATATTGAGTAATAAATAAAAATCTCGGTATTATGATATATTTTTGCACGTGTAGTACGATTACCAGCCGTCAAATCACAGTCTCTAAGGATGGTAGTGGCGGAAGAACCACAGGGGTGAAAATTTGTCGGTTGCGGGGATCGACCCGAGGATCTTATGATCCACAGTTCGATGCGTTGTCATGGATGTATTTCATATCCTATACGAACCCTAAAATACAATCAATCTCACTATCACCGTACATCAAAGTTTTTCGGACACGATCACTCTCCTCTTAAATACCTAATTTCCACAGCAGTTATACGTCGTTCATGCTTCTTCATTCACACCCAACATCAATATAAGCATTAACACATTAAAATATAATAATACTGGAACCCTAACTCACGTTGAAAATACCTTTTTCTACGACCACTGAGAAATCTGCTCATTGTATGTTTGTTGTTGCTAGGGATATGAGGTACATTGCAAGCATCGTGCGAAATGAATTTGTTTTGTGAGTATTTCAATACAGGTCAGTTCATTTAAGTACAGGTGCCATTGCTAGGATACTTATTTAGAATTGTCAAATATTGGAATGGTGAAAGCGGGATAAATTTATTATTAAAATTAAATTAATTTTGAAATAATATCGTGGTCGTAGAAAAAGTATAGTGTACAACTCGCATGGAATGTCCATTTCATACTCGTAGGAAATGAGTACCATTCCATGCTCGTTGTACAATATACTATTGTTGTACAACGTTTTTACGTAGCAACCGCTCGACAAATGCATAGCAACCGCTTTACAAAGAAGTACTTTATAGGCTCGTTTTAGGTCTCCAAATACGCATTCCAGTATTGCTATATTTCAGTGATTAGAAACACCTAATTGAACATCTCTAGATAAATATTGAAAGAAGCTTGAAGAAGTCCAAAATAAGAACGTTTTTATGGTCTCTACCATAAGATTTCACTATTTTCATTATGCCAGCTCTTCCCCAAATTTCCTAGCTAAGTTGTAAGTTTCAATTACATTAGTATTTGAAAAACATTTTTCTAAAATGTAATGCCCCCTCCTCTGGAAGAAATCTCTACGTCTATGAAGCATGTTACAGTACGAAGGAAGCCTTGCAGTCCTATTCCGTAGCATGCAAACATAGCAAACAGAAACTTGAAGATAGCAGCGGATGATATCCACTTTTATTTACGGATTTCACACGACAGACAAACGTTGTATGTTCTGTTGACTTTGTGATTGTTACATCTTCGTTTATTCCTTCTTTACATGTCACTGATTGTTGATCTTCTTGTTCTAAAAGGAGCTTGCTTTCCTTTTACTACAAGAAGAGGAAATTACTTTTTACCTTCCACCATCGAACTACGTTTTACTAAATGCATATGGTGAAAGATCCGTTAGAACATATTTCTTTTAGAATTACACATTTTCTAGCCTGCTAGATCTGAAGTTGCAGATCTCTAACATTGGAGGTTAACCCTCAATTTTTAATTTATAAATGGTACAAAATATAGGAAAGAGTTTCAAAAAACTTTAGCTAGTAAAACAAAATTAACTATAAATCATTTATTTACTGAGATATACCCAACAAACCTGATAGGCCTTCAAGTAAACTACCACTTTCGGTTTATGGATTGCTCCCAAAATTTTATCAGCTCGTAACATAAACAAGTAAAATTTAATTATGAAATTTAACGAGTTGAAAAAACTTTCAGAAGTGGTAGCAAAATTATAACAGTATATTATACATGAGGCAGAGAAATGTATGATTTTTTCCCGCGGAGTAAATTGATACAATACAATACGACAAGGGAAAAATACACTTCTCTCCTGCGGTATATATACTATTTTTTTTACGACCCCAATATTTATGATGGTTTTAATGTATTTCAAAATTATTTGAATTGTAATATAATTTATGATACTTACCTTTGATTTGTTTAATTTTGATCATTTTTCACAGTATTTGAGCACTTTCCCTCACAACGGGAGAAAAAGAACACAAATCGCCCGTAGATATGAAATTGGTTGTTTCCGTCATAATTTTGGTATCATAGAAACCAAGTTTCTCTCCCGATCGTGAAAAGAATGTATTTGACTTCTTCTGTTTTGTAAATCATAATTTGGTGTTTACATCGTTACTGTTTATATTTACTGTTTATGTTATTTATTTATTTCGTAATGAAGAATTAACTTAATACATAGGCTTACATTATGAAATGTGACATACAAACCAATTTTTTATATTGTTGTATTTTTTACTTACTTTACAGCAAAAGTATAAATACAAAAGTTATTCGGAATTTAAAATAAATGTAATAAGGCCCATTTGGTTACCTAAATGTTAGTATTTCACGATATATCAATCAAATTAAAATTAATTTTTATTTTGAGGTCATAGAAAATTAAGTAAAACAAAAAATATTTGACATTTCATAAAAGAGTTTTAAATTTATTTGTTTATAACAGAAAGAAGTGAACTCTCAAATTCACCATTATATCATTACAATCTTCTATGAAACTACTACAGAAATCAATACAACACAGTAATAAATAAATCTAAATCTGTTTTCTGAAATGTGAAATGTTTTTCGTTATTGTTACAATTTTCTAACAAATATTAATTTAAATTTGATTGATATATCGTGAAATACTACCATTTAGGTAACCAAATAGGCCTTATTGCATGAATATTTAAATTCTGAACAACTTTTGTATTTACACTTTTGTGTAATAGATAAGTAGCTACAGAAATATAATAAATATAGTAATTTTTTTTTAATTAAACGGACTCAACTGCTGAGGTTATATGTCGCCTTGGAACCTCGTTTTCGGTGGTGTAACAACGGCACGCAGTATTCGCTGGTATGGGTTTTCGCAAAGCGGTCACCCATCCAACTACTAACCGCGGGCAACATTGCTTAACTTGGGTTATCGAGTGCCAATCCGTTGCCTATATAGTAATATAAATGCCCTTAAATCAATAGCCTTCTAATTTCAAATTTCTTCTTGTTCCAGGTATGTCTTCCTCATTCTATAATTATAATCCAAAATCATCACTTGGTAAGTAATTAAATGCTGCTTCTTTTTCATCAAAAACTATAACAATACCAAAGCGACCATTTCGTCAGCCCACATTTTACCTAATTAACACCGAGTTAATTAAATCGTCGATCGATCGCGATCGATGAATATTTACGGCTTTCCAAAACCATTCATTGAGAAACTAGTCCATATTTTTCACTCAACTTTACAGAAAAAGGTTAAAGACGCGATAAAACTTTCAGAAATGTTGAATTTCTGGTAGCCATTCTGATCTTTAAGATATACTAGGACAGCTAATGTTATGTAAAATAGTAAAATAGAAGATTCTTTAGTTCATATGAGAGCTAAGGTTAGCTGGTCTCAAATACTGCGACCTTGACGAAGATTCTTTGGTAGTTTTTGTCTTGAAAGATTTATTGTCTTTTAAAGCGAAATAGAATTGTGGTGAACAGCAAATATGTATGATAGTAAATGAATTTTGCTTTCTGTTTTGCATGCAGACATTTATTTGAAGCAATTTTGTCTAAAATAATTTGGGAAGCAATGCGTACGAAAAAAACATGTTAAACGCCTATGGCCCGCATATTGTGTTACACCCTATATATGAAATTGAATTGAATATTTAGTAGAAAAACAAAAAATATTTTATACTTCATAAATCAGTTTTAGATTGATTTATTTTAGAAAGAAATGTAAAGAATTGAACTTCAAATTTGTCAATATTTTATTACAATCTTGTAAGGGAGGTATAGAAATCATGCTAAAAATGGAGTAGTGAGTTTTCAGTAGATGAGCACGTTTTAGGGTCCCTAGAATACGATTCTAATAGTTTCGCGATGATGTCTGTGTGTCTGTCTATCTGTCAGTCTGTGTGGATCTCTGGAGTTACGATTTCTCAAAAACTCCTAAACTGATTTTTTTTTATTTTGTATATATCAATTGTATCCCCTTTGGAAGAGGTGATTAGTTTTTGGTAATAATCCAATAACCGGAAGTGGTAGTTTACTTGAAGCCCTTTCTAGTTATTTTAAAATATCACAGTAAATTATAGTTTAATGAAAATTTTTTTTTATAATAATGTTTTAAATATTATTTTCTACAATTATTGTTTAAAACATTTTCCTCTTACTGTCACCATTTACGAATTATAACACGTTAAAGAAAAATTATATTTTGATATTATCGTTTAAATCTGCTAACCTGTTTTTTTTTTTAAAGAAACAAAACAATGGTTAAAAATGTCATATTTTGATATGTGTCATAATTTTTTGAAAGGATGAGCGTTCCTTGATAGTGTTGGTCCGTGTTCCTGCATTATTCGATAAGAAATCTATGGCGGGAGGTATTGTGCTGCCCACAACAGATTTTGTAAATGTCAGATATATTCATCGTTTAATTTTCCATGGCCGTATTAACATTTTTTAATACATATTAATTTCAGTTGTATTGATACATCGTGAAATACTAGATATCATTTAAGTAATTAAATGGGCTTTATTGAATGCTTTTTTAAATTTTGAACAACGTTTTTATTTACACTTTTGCTATAAAGTGAATAGAAATTTACAGTAACAGGTATTTATAAAATAGCAAATTTCAATTCTACATCCAGTATATATGTACAACAGGTAAAAATTACCCCTGTGGTAATATATTTCGTAGTTACTATCAGACGGAACTACAGGTGAAAATTATGTTGTTTTAGAAGATCTACATTATGATCGTAGAGTACCTACAGCACTAATAATTGGTACATGTTTTGAAAACAAGAATTACGAAAACCTGAACTATAAAAGTGTAGATTAATTCCTGTAAATAACTATTACAGTAAAATTAGTATTTTTCAACTCCGGATGCAAAAATAATAAATTACTAGTCGACCGTTTCCTCCTCGAAACAAAATATAATAAAATATTAAACATATGTCGGAGATTCTAGTTAATTATCATCGTAAACATAAATGAAATTATTAATTTGCACCTTCTTTTTTTTCCTGTACGAATTTATATTCCGTGTCTAATTCGCAGTGTAGGTAATAGCGATAATTAAACACTATTAATCACACATTTTGTTCGTATTATACTTAGCGCAAGTCAGCGTAAACGTAAACGTAGCGTTGGTTGATGGTTAAGTTGATTTGGATAATTTAACGCTTGGTGTATTGAAACAATGTGTTTAGCGTGAACACAATTAACGCGATCTACACTGTAATTACAAGAGAATAAATTAAATGGCTGCCTACGATCATTCAGCAACTCGTGGTTGGGGATATCAGCGAGAAAGCTTGATGGTTCTTTTGGAATAGAAATTTAAATGTAGTACTTTAAATTAGGTATGTAGTATTTAGTATACGTGTAAGATGGATGAGGTTTAAAGCGATAGTCCAAACAATTAGGATGAATAGAAGAATATATACATAAAATGGACAGTCAACGTAAAGATGTTGTAGGCAATTGTGGGGTTTTGACATGTATTTTTACCTCCCGCCTACCTCTAGGTAAGGGAGGTATTGTTTTTGGTCAAAAATTGGGTAGTGAGTTTTCAGTGAATAAGCACGTTTTAGAGTCCCTACAATACGATTTTATAATTTTCGCGATCATGTCTGTATGTATGTATGTATGTATGTATATATGTAAGTAAGTATGTATGTATCTATGTATGTATGTGTATGTATAGTCTGCGGCAATTTTTTCGTCTCGCATAACTCAAATACTTGTGAATTTTGTGAATTTTTGCTTCTTAAATTCAAATGAAGAGCTGATTAGATTTTGGATAAAATTGGTCAACCGGAAGTAGCAGTTTACTTGAAGCCCTTAACAGTTTTTCGTGAAAAATACGGTTAAATTTCCTTTTTCAACAATTTATGTTAGTTTGAAAGTTTTAGAATATTTAATTTTACATGTGTTTTGATTATACTAATTTTATTAATTTTCATTAGATTTAGAGACAATAAAATATAAAGAAATTAGATTTTATAAATCTTGCAGTCCTTGTACACCATAGAAACACTTAAAAATTTTAAATTTTTTACGAAATGTGACACATGTCATTTTGATTGTGAAGCTGTTTTTTTAGTGAAATATATGTCAAAAATTTAAATAAAAATACGAAATAAAATTATATTTCTCAAATGCAAATAGAAAATAAATAAATAAGAAGATATGTTTCAATATCATCAAATATTATTTTGTATCGTTTAAGAGTAGTATTGGGCGGGAGGTTATGTGCTGGCCACATCAGATTTTTTAGAGAATAAGCCCGAATATCTCTATGTCAAAATGTACTCACACTGGAGGAATGATACAAATAACTTTTTATGAAACTTGTGCTAAACTTACATAAATGACAATTAAGAAGTATTACTCGGTTGTTTCTGTGGACTACGTAATATCCAGCAACGAAAAAACCCGCGTGGCGGAAAAGGACATAACTATTACCTTCCAAAGCCTACTCGCGCAATAATCGAAAAACTTTCAGTTGTTTCCTGCTCCAGTTTTTCTCTCTCCAAACACGTTTTCATCGCGGCAGGCGGGGCGCGGGGCAGCAAGTGAAAACCACGAAGGAGATTGTTTTACCGCGCCTCTCGCGGTTTTTTGCTGAACCAAGCCGTGACGTAGGTTTGATATACGAGGTCGATCCATAGAATGCGATTTGTGGTTTGATGTGTCAGATATACAGGATGTCTCGCTTTATGAATCTATTAATTTAATCAGCTTTCCAGTGTTTTACCAACGCCTACTCTGATCGAGAGCTCTGATTTAGCTTGAAATTAATTAAAGTTGGATTTATGACTGGTAATAAAATTAAATGGGACAGAGGCATTCGCATTTAACTAAATATGTTTCTAGAGTCCACACATGTTCACTAAAATACACTTACAGCTCATAATTAGGAATTAAATTAACTAGGAAATTGATTAGGCGATATCAGATTATTTAGATTATGCATTGCATGCAATTAATTCCAACAAAATCAATTCCAAGGTGAAAATAAATAAATATATCATCACCCCATTTATTGACGATTGATTGTGGCACTCTCCTTAGAGAATAATTCCGTATATAATATATTTCTCTCAGTGAACAACCTCTAAAAATGTTTATTATATCATTTGGCCCAATTAAGACCTTTAGAATAACTTAAAAAAATTGTTCTAATCTTACAAAGGGAAAAATTGTTGTACTAAATTCTGCTATGTTTAAAATATTTTAAGGAAAAGTAACAACTGAAATAATAACAAGTTAACAAAAATCTCTAACACAAAGATTTTATTTAGCCCAAAGGGGCTGGTACCACAATCACTGTTTTTGAATCTGATGACAACAAAATATTTGCTATATCTTATTTATTTACTAAGATATTTCAAAAAATCCTGATAGGCCTTCAAATGATCTACCACTTACTGTTGATGAATTATTCCCAAAATCCAATCTATTCGTAACCTAAACATATTACCTCCCTGAAACTTCCTCTTCCGGTTTTTGAATTTTATTCATAATTAATTCAGCTATTCATATTTTCATAAAACTTATAAATTCCAAGTTTCGTTTCCATATCTTGCCTCATTCATGAGATATTGTGCACACGGACATCCATCCTTCTATCCTCACACACAAACATCATTGAGAAATTGGTCTTAACGGATTTAGTGGACGTCAAAATATGTATTTCCGCAAAAATCTCCACATCTATTTTTTTCATGATTCCAATACTTCCTTATACTTTGTATAAGAAAATAAAAATAGAACATGTCAATAAGTTTCAGTATGTCGGAACGATAATATAAAATAAAAGTTAACAATACATTGAAATAAGTGAAAGAATAGATAAAACTGCAAGAATCTTTCATGCAAAGAAACACAGCTTCATAGGGAAAAAAGAAATCAGTACAGAAACAAAAGTAACAGTATATAAAACTATATACAGATCTATATTGACATACGGTTGCAAATCATGGGTACTGTCTCAAAGAATGAAAAGCAAAATTCAGGCGCTAAAAATGAAATATCTAAGAAATGTACAAGAAGTAACAATGTTGGACAGAATAAGAAACGAAATAAAACGAGGAAAACTGCAATGGACTTCATAAAAACAAGACAACTAACATGGTGTGACCATATGATAAGAATGAATAAATCGGCAAATTTGGATGACAAACATGAAGGAAAAGAGTGATTGTGGAAGACCTAAAGACATCTGGGAGATCATCGTCAATAAGATTTTCAAAAGAAAAACGTTACACTGCAGCATGAAAGAATGAAAAGCAGAATTCAGGTGCTGGAAATGATATATTTAGGAAAAGTACAAGATGTAACAATGTTGGACATAATAAGCAACGAAATAAGAGAACAACTGCAGTAGACTTCATAGAAAAAAGACGACCAGCATGGTGGAGCCATGTGATAAGAATGAACGGATCGGCAAATGTGGATGATAACCAGTAACAGGTAACAGAAATCATGAAAGACCAAAAGGCACCTGGATATTATCATCAACAAGACTCCAAAGAAGAGGTACGTTACACTGCAGGATAAAAGAAACTGAAGATCTTATGAAACCTCTTCTGCTTCATATAGAATGTCCATCTTACTGTTCTCCTAAACAATCTATCGAATTCTTGACCAACATAAGAAACTGATATATCAAACAGCAGTCACAGTTCACCTTGATCAGATTCTCCTCTTAGCTATTGCCAGTGACGTCATCGTTAGTTAATATGATGAGAAAATTATATATGGTTAAAAATCGTGCGGAAACATAAATTCAATTCGAGATAAGTTGTCCGTTACACACAAGTGTTCATGATCACGATCACGTTCGAGTGGTTGAAGCCTCCTAGGATGACCATGCGGATATTAATCTAGTTTTGTTTTGCGACGCAGTTGATCGTTTTTTGTTTGCGGATAGTAATTATATAATTTATATCAGTTGTCAAACCATTATTAGCTATACTACTCATATGCTTCTGTTAATTGTTTACTGTACTTCTGGCAATATTTTAGATGTAGTAAGATGAAGAATTGAGGTCCCGTGAATTGAAACAATAAATATAATTTTATAAGTGTCACTGTGGATTATAAGATCCTGGGTTTGAGCCTCACAGCTGACAAAAATATTTAAAAATGCATTGAAATCCTTATATTTCACATTTAAATTCTACACCCTTCTACCGTAAGGTGTAGGGTGTAAAAAGTCTAATCGTGCACAAATTTCTCCCATTCTTTTTCCTACTGGTCTCCATTCTACTACTATTAAATTGTATCCTTTTCTTCTGCTCTCCATATATGCCCAAGCCCTCTGACTCTCTGTTTATTCTCACTATATCTTTTCTTTTCAATCCTTGTTCTATTTCATAGTTCATTCTACTATTGATTCTAATATTGTTCTTATTATTTTACATTCCAGTATTCTTAAATCTTCTTCATTATTTCGTGTCATTGTCATAGCCTCGGGGTCTCGGCAAAGTACATTGTTATTGGTTCTTTATCGTTCAGTAAATTCTCATTTTTGTATCTTTAGTTCTCCTTTTCTTGTTCGCATAATATTGCGATTTTAATTACTGTACGTAATTTTTTTTCCAGAAAAATAAATGAACAACATAAATAATAATTCATAGTAAACTTTTTACCTCCCGCTTACCTCTAGGTAAGGGAGGTATTGTTTTTGGTAACTGCTGTAGTCTTTACTCCTTTTAACCTTTTAGTTGATAAATTAAATTTCTGTTTAATTCTTGGGGGATTCAAGAGAGCTTAAAATATGTATTTTCGCAAAAATCTCGTCTTAGAGGTATCGAGGTTCATTTTAAATTCAGAATGTCGCCTAACGTTGCATTGAAATCTCCCAACGTATTACCCACACCGGGTGTAGAATTGAAATGTGGCGTATAGGAATTTCAGTGCTTTCTGTAATAACAATACAACGCTTGAAAAATGTCCATTTTCAACTTGTGCTATGATTGGAAAACTCTATTTTTACCTCCCGCCTACCTCTAGGTAAGGTAGGTATTGTTTTTGGTCAAAAAATTGGGTACTGAGTTTTCAATGAATAAGCACGTTTTAGGGTCCCTTCAAAACGATTTTACTATTTTCGCGATGATGTCTGTCTGTCTGATATATGTGTGTGTGTGTGTGTGTGTGTGTGTGTGTGTGTGTGTGTGTGTGTGTGTGTGTGTGTGTGTGTGTAGTCTGTGCATAACTCAAATACTATAATACCAAAAAAATACAATTTTATGAATGATTGCTTCTTATATTTAAATGAAGAACTGATTATATTTTGGATAAAATTGGTCAACCGGAAGTAGCAGTTTACTTGGAGCCCTTAACAGTTTTTCATGAAAACACGATTAAGTTTCCTTTTTCAACTATTTATATTATTTTGAAAGTTGAAGAATATTTAATTTTACATGTGTTTTGATTACACTAATTTTATAAATTTTCATTAGATTTAGAGTTAATAAAATATAAAGAAATTAGATTTCACAAATCTTGCATTCCTAGTACACCATGAAAACATTTAAAAATTTTCAATTTTTTACGAAATGTGACACATGTCATTGTGATTGTGAAGCTGTTTTCTTAATGAAATATATGTCAAAAAATTAAATAAATATACGAAAGAAAATTAAATTTCTCAAATATAAATAGAAAATAAACAAATAAGAAGGTATGTTTCTGTATCATCAAATACTATTTTGTAGCGTTTAAGAGTAGTATTGGGCGGGAGGTTATGTTTTTCATTTTTTTTATAATAGAAAAGATAATAATCTCAGCTACAATTTTTATTGAAAACATTTTCCTCTATTTTGTGCTATTTAAAGTGTTTGACTATAATATCCCCGCCACTGTCCACACTTTACATACATAATTAGCTCGGATGCGCTGTCACCGCCAACTAGACTAGTCAGCGTGTTATGATGAGTACGACGATTACGTATTACAACTATGATGAGTGCTGATCAGTGAATCATACCGTCTTCAGACCAACATGTGTTTGTACAGCGTCGATAGAGATGATATTGCAGTGAATATGGTAATAGAAGCAATAAAAGAATTATTTGTTAGATGCCAGCAGATTGCAAGTCATGCTGGATTTATACAGAGAATGAATTCATTTGTTGTTTAGCATTTGTTATGCAAATTTTATGGCGATTTTTGTTGATTGTACTTTGTTGTTTATAGCGTAAGTATTTTAATTCTTTATTAATAAACGGTGTGATTTATATTATTATAAAATAAATAAATACATCATCATTACATTGGCACAATATGGGTGTGGTATTTTTCACGTGAAAAGGGACTACCAGCCGTCAAGTCACGTTTGCCAAAACTGTTATTTGATATGTGGAATATTCAGTGATATCTTTCATTTGAAACTATTTTTACAGTTGATCACATTTGAGCAATGTTATTTCAAAATGGAGATTTTTCAGAATCGGATTCTGTAAAGATATAGAATCATATTTGTGTGGAAAATAGCATAAGACAGATAAACAGTAAAATTTCATTTGTACGTGAAAGAAAATGTAGAAGGAAACACAATAAATGAAGCAAAAGCAGATATGCCAAACCATTGACAATCTGTCCCTGAAAATAAAGATAAGGGATTTCAAATTCGAGTAAATTGAAAAATTTGAATAATTAGGCATTATACTAATAAACAAGAGAAGATTTTAACTATAGATACGAAAATAATAATTTACCGAATGTACGCTGCTAAGAATATGACAATGTGGCCACCACACTACTTTCTTATACAAATAAATTGTGTACTAGAAAATAAATTAAATACTCCTCCAAACTTAACTTGAAATTTATTACTTATGTATAATTTAAACATGAATAAACTCATTGCTGTAGTACGCATCGTAATATGTCATATTTATCGAACTATGGCGATTTGTAATATTTTTCAAAATACGGAAATTTCCCCAAATATGACTTAAAATTGTAAAATTTTTTTATTACATTTCTTTATAATATTCGCGCCAGGAAACCCATTACAGAAGAGCGCACCGTCATATCTCTAATATTTTTCGAGATATGACGATTTTTTTTATTTTCCGAAGAGCAACTTTGAGGGGCTGTAACTCGAAAACTATACAAGATATCGAAAAATATCTCCAGTTTTGTGTTTTTCGTGTCATTTATAATAAATTAGTAAATTTTGAAAATTTTGAATTTTTTTTGAATTTTTTTTCAAAATTTCGATTAGAAATATCTTGCCAAATATGATAGTTACAGACTTGCAGTGTTCACCAATCGATTCAGCTCAATGAAATACATAAACCCTGAAAATTTCAGAAAATTCGGACAACCGGTTGAAATGTTAGAGCAAAAACTCTGAAAATGGCCAAATTCAGGCCAAACGTCAAGGGGTATCACTTGACTTTCAGGACAAAAAACGCCATTTTCAGGCTTTTTGCTCTAACTATCCATCCCGTAAAGCGATTTTTATGAAACTTTGCATACTTATGTATTTCGACGAGCTGAATCGATTGGTGAACACTGCAAAGCTGTATCTTTAATATTAGTCGAGTTATCGCCAATCGAAATTTGGAACCAAAATACAAAAAAAAATTCAAAATTTTAAAAATTTGCTAATTTGTTATATAAGGCACCAGAAACGCTAAACTGAAGATAATTTTTAGATATCTCGTGTAGTTTTTGAATTACAGGCCCTTAAAGTTGCACTTCGAAAAATACCAAAAATCGACATATCTCGAAAAATATTAGAGATCTGGCGAAGCGCTCTGCTACAATGGGTTTCTTAGCGCTTATATTATAAAGAAATGTAATAAAAAAATATTGCAATTTCAAGTGAGGATATTCCGTGTGTTTCAAATTTTTCTATCGGTATGTGAATCTGTATTGAATGATTAATAATTACTGTTTCTGTTATTAGTTTGTTCCCATAGCAACTACAATTAGTTTATTAAACATATAATACAGTTTTGTCAAAAGAAGCAAACAAAATCTGGTGTGGGCACCACACTACTTATACAAATAAAACCAACTGAACACGTATGAATTGTTAGATAAATTTAAAATACATTTTTCTCAGTTCCTCCGTAATATTAGGATATGACATGTGTATATCGTTGAATTCTGGAATAAAATCTCTATTTAACAGCATAATAAAAAATATATGCTTCAATTTAAAAAAGAAATTTACATCACATGTTTTGAAAACCAAAGAAAAAATTATTTTTTTCTTCAAACGTCATAAAAGTACGTTGTTATGTATTTGTATTCAACAATCAGAAGTTCAATATTATCGCCGCCGGCGTAAAAGTGTCTCCTTGGCAACACATTTACTCCGGCGGCGGACAAAGTAAAATATCATGCAAAATAGTAAGGTTGTAATTCAATAATTTGACAGTTAAGAATAAAACAAATAAACAAAATTAACAAAATAACATATTCTTTGGCAACTATAAATACTGGATACAGCAGAATATTTGTTGAAGTTTTGAGCATTTTTAAATGTTTTAATGTCTATTTTCTATGTTTCGCATGTAATTGTCCGACTCGCTTCGCTCGTCGTTCAAACTTACATGCTCAGCACACAAAGTATCGCATTTACTCCTAATAACACAATATACTATTAAGCTCATTCCATTAGTCTTGTAAAATAGAAATTGTTTGCTAATTTAACCAACCTTGTAGCTCTTATAGTTCTCGAGATAGCAATGGTGGCACACTTAATTTCAACAACCTGTATACCGAGTGCATAATTGAAATGTGGAATATAGGGATTTCAATGCTATTTTTTTATATGAATCTTTTCATTTGTAAATTTATTAGGTTGCCATTTCCCAATAAGTCATCGTTACTAATTTACGATCAACCCAGTTAGTCTTCCTGGCTAGACATCTTATCTCCGTCGTATAAATCAACGTCTTCTTATTGTCTCTACCAATTAATACCCACAAGTTTTTGTATTCGCACTCAACTCATCGAACTCGTGTGCCATGGAAACCATCCGGAGAATCCGAGTTAATCACTCCAGCCAATTAACACGATGTCGTTAAATTCGGTGAGTTGTTACGTCCGAAATAAACATTCCTTACCTACCGTACGAGTGCGATAGCGCGGATCAAAGTGGTCCGCGTGTCTGGAGATGACGGACGATGCAATGGAATTCATTTTTGGCTTTGAGTTTTGATATAAATTTAAAGTTTTTAGTTGGAATGTGTGGAAGAGGGCCATTATCGCGGGGTATGTGAGGCATCTTGGGATTATCGCGGTTTAATTGAAGTTTTGGGAGATGTGGATTAATGGAATAAATTATGGAATTTTGGTTTGGGTTCCCACGAAACTTCACACTTATGTAATCCATAAATTTAACTTTGGAAATTGTTATATGTATATTCTTCTTGTAAAGGTCTCTAGATCTGTTTGTTGGACTTTACAAATTCTTCTTATGAAATTGTCTAGATACTTTTATTGGAGGTAACAATCTCTGTTTCTTTTCCTTGAAATCCTTACAGTTAGATATATCTACATCTTTCTATCTTTTATTTTGCTTTGCTAGGTTTTACTTCTACTGCTGCTTAAAAATCTTCTGCTTGCTTTAGCCATGTTGATTTGGGTCTGCCTTTTCTTCTTCCTTCTAGTTTCCATTTTATTACTGATCCTTTTCTTCTACTCTCCATATACAGGAAGGTCCATCGGTCTGTATTTTTAATGTTTTTTTTTTTAGCCAAAGTTTATTTTACGTTAAAATGCCCATGTATCTGTAGTATAAGTTTTTCTACCGGGTGCTCCATTTTCGCGCAATAGTATGCAATTTAGTATTTTTAAACGGAACACTCTATATATTTTTACAAAATTTTAAAGGTCTTACATTTCTCTTTAAATGAGTTCTTATTCACTATAGTCCTAAAATGATCAGTACAGAAACTATTCACGTTTTTATGATGCACTAATCACACACAATCAGATTAGTTGCTGTCAGATCTTTAATAATTATTATATTTTCACTTAGTTTAACAATAGTATATTGTGTCATTAGGAGTAAATGTGATACTTTGTGTGCTGAGCATGTAAGTTTGAACGACGAGCGAAGCGAGTCGAACAATTACATGCGAAGCACCCAAAGACACATTTACTCCGAATAACACATGCTATTTTTTCTTCAAACATAGAAAATAAAATTATAAATATTATAAAATGCTCAAAACTTCAAAAAATATTCTGTCTTATCTAGCATTTCAAGTTGCCGTAGAATATGCTGTTTTGTTATTTTTGTTTATTTGTTTCATTTTTAACTGTCAAATTATTTAATTACAACCTAACTATTTTTGGTATATTTTGTTTAGTAGTTGAACTAATTTTCAATTCGAACATTTTAAATAAATTTATGTATTGTTTTTAATTTCATGGCATACTTTCTGTGTACGATTCTTCATTAATAAAAACGTGAATAATTGCTGTACTGATCATTTTAGGACTATAATGAATAAGAACTATTATAAAGAAAAACAAAAAGTCTTTCAAATTTTGCAAAAATATATAGAATGTTCCGTTTAAAAATATGAAGTTACATATCATTGTGAGAAAATGGAACAACCGGTAGAAAAACTTCATCTTCAATACTAAACACACTTTTACCAATAACCAACAAAACCGTTCGTGAACGAAATGAACATTTCAATTGAAATGAATGTAGTTACAACTTTAGAATACCAAAAATCCCTAACTTCATAGGAACAAAGTTACACTAAGCTATTTTTTTCTTAAGTGAAACTTGTGCAAAGGAATAAAATTTTAAGTATAACTTAGATTAAAGTGTTACTTTGTTAGGTGTCCCATAAAAATATAGGCATTAGAGGAGGAAAAAAGTTATGAAAGTAAGCATCTGTCAGCATATTTAAAATATTTTGTGTGCGTGTTGTTAAACAAACAAAGCATCCCAGTTACGAAATGCAATCTAGCTTGTATGAGCACACGAAATTTAGATTCCATTGTATAACATTCGTATGGAGTAACCTTAAAACCATACATATCACTATCTACGGCGAGCGGAGATGCGTAGGCCCTATCTGATTCACACCTCTCTGCTCGCTGGTACGTACACATTGTGTGTCACTGTTATTTAATAAGAATAATAACATATTATATGCAAATGCAATCTATATTATATACATTTGAAATGAAGCCCGGCACACGCATGCGCAAGTCATTGCATCCCAGCAAAATTGATTGCATTAACATTTCGTTATGGAGTGATCGCTAGCGAGACTGCTCTACAGGGCGAGGTCTCGCTTCGGTCTCTCCTGCTTCGACCATCCACTTACCTTTGCATACTAATTATATTTGGAGTAAAACATATAATTGGGCCCTTTTTCTAAAAGAGTTGCTACAGTAACAACTTGCTAATTGCGACGAAAATCAATCGTTTTCTGACAGCTAATGAAATATTCTCAGTAATAATATAACAAGAGAGTGTGAATAAATTGAAAATAATTTGACAGATCTTTAGAAAACTTGTTGTCAGGCAATGGACACGAAAGCCCGTAGGGCTTGAGTGGCTATTGCCAAATGGTGACAAGTTTGAGAAAGATACTGGAGAATTATTTTCTAATTTATTGAACTCTCGAGTTATATTTAATTAGATTATTTTTTATTTCATTATCAGGCACGGCACTAAATATATCTTTTTTCTCATTTTTACTTGTGTTGATGATAACTATCTGACATCTGTCAACAAAAACAAAAAAGCTACAGAGAATATTGCCGGGAATAATCACAAGAGCATTATTTTCAATATAATAATGACAGGATTGGTTACAACGCAGACACGTGACATGCAATAAAACATTTTATTAGTTTAAAGAAACGTCAAAAAATAATCAGTAATAATATAACAAGAGAATAAAAATAAATCGAAAATAATTTTATAGATCTTTCGAAAACTTGTTGCCAGGCAATAGCCACGAAAGCCTGTAGGGCTTGAGTGCCTATTGCCAAATACCAACAA
Source organism: Poecilus cupreus (assembly GCA_963942605.1). Classification (NCBI taxonomy): domain Eukaryota; kingdom Metazoa; phylum Arthropoda; class Insecta; order Coleoptera; family Carabidae; genus Poecilus; species Poecilus cupreus. The sequence continues at coordinate 12,014,507 of OZ012722.1, forward strand.
GTTTGAGTGTACTCCACACAATGTATCACATTATTTACTCCTAATAACATAATATGCTATTGTTAGACTAGATTTTGTTATTATAAAATAGATGTGATAGTCTATAGTACAATAAGCATGGAATTGACATTCCATACGAGTTGTATACTTTGTAATTTCCTAATTAATTAATATTTTAATAATAAAGATATCTTTATTGCGCTACTTCATTATGACAATAAGTATCCTAGCAATTAGCGAAAATAATTAATGTCAAGGTTCCAGATTTCATGAGATAAATGAAATTTTAACACCCCCAGATATAAAAGAAGCTGTGACAGTAAATTTATTACCGAAAAGAGAAAATTGTCTATATATTAACGAAAAGTTTAAAAAAAATATCATTTTGACAGAACTGTGTTGTCTATGGTGATAATAATGATATTTAAAACTACTGTTGGGAATTATTTCCTTTACAACAATGTTACGATCTTCGCTCTTCTTGCCAGTGTGGTGCTCCAGTTATATCACGTCGTCATACCAACCTAATAAAATATGAATACATTATCATCCAAGCAGGGAAATTGCCTTGTCGTGTCAGTGTGGGAGGCCTGTTATCCTCAGCAGGTCGACTTTGCATCTCCAGACTGATCTAAGCTAACGACTACGATTTAAAACAATTACTGCCCTGGATAAGAACATCGCCGACTCTTTATTGACGAATTTACCAAGATAAAGACATTTGGGATGATGATGGGCTGCATTAAGGGGGTTTACTGGGCTTGAAATGACGGTAGTTTATCTGATAAAAGATAAAGTGAAGCTGGAATATATTTCAAGAAAAATTATTTTAATATCCAGAGTTCATAGTAAATAAGACTATTTTTATTGTAACAAAATCTAGTTCATCACAATTATTTACTTATATATGTAAGCACAACTTGATGGATTATTACTACCAAATTCTAATCAGTTCATAATTTAAATAGACAAGACTCCTATTGATAAAGTGAAATTAAATTCTTAAGTTGCTTGTCTGTTGCAAACTCATTACCGACAATTTTGACCCGTCACAGTATCGTTCTTAAATACTTCCATTAGTGTTTTGACGGCACTCGACATGCAAAAATATATAATTTACCGAGATCTATGATATGCAGAATATTTTCATTTAAAAACATGATGATCTATTTACTAATTTTAAATATACAAGGTTGTATTGATAAAGAGTGAGCCTTGCATTTTCCCACAAACAAAACTAAATGCGGTTACTATAACAAGTATGTTGTTTGACGAACAGATTTTACAATTTTGGAGATAAAAAATTCAGCCATTATCACAGAGTGAATTTTTAAATATACCATGTCTAATAAAAATAACAATTTTAATGAAATTGAGTATCGATCGGTGATCAAATACCTGTTTTTAAAAAGATTGCCCGGTAAGGAAATATACGCGGTTATGTTGAATACATTGAATGATCATTGCCCTTCATACGCCACGGTCAAAAAAAGGTTTACCGAATTTAAGAGAGGAGGAACAGTCGTCAAAGATGAACACCGCATTGGGAGACCCGTTTCTGTGTCCACTTTGGAAATATTGAATTCGTGCACGATATGATTTTGGACGATCGTCGAATTGGACTCAAATATATAGCAGAGGCTTTAACTATTTCGTACGAACGTATCTTTCATATCGTACATCATAATTTGGGTATGAGAAAATTATCTGCCAAATGGTTTCCCAAATGATTAAATGCTGATCAAAAACCACTCAGAGTGACAACATCCAAGTCACTTTTCCGCCTTTTTAAAGAGAATTCTTCGAATATTTTAACTACGGATGAAACATGGATCTATTATTATAATTCAGAAACAAAAGAACAATCAAAGGAATGGAAACACGCTGGATCCCCCCCGCCCAAAGAAATTCCATGCCCAAAAATCGGCAAGAAAGGTTATGGCGTCAATTTTTTGGATAAGGACGGAATAATTATGTCGGACTATGTAGAACAGGGTAAAACTGTGACAGGCGCGTATTATCCTACATTACTAATGAGGATTCATGGAAAAAATGTGGAAAAACGCCTTGGAAAATTGTCCAAAGGTGTGCTTTTCTTGCAAGACAATACTCCCGCTTACATGTCCTTGATTGCGATGCAGAAAATTGATGGGTTTCAATTGATTGCCAAACTATTACCTGTTTCCAAAACTAAAATGGAATATAAAAAGCAAGAAATACTCATCGAATGAAGCAGTAATATGTGCTGTGGAAGAGTGGTTTGCTGACCAAACCAAAGGTTTTTTTTTTTTTGAAGCCTTAGAACTGCTTTATGATTGTTGTGCCAAGTGTATAAAATTAAAAGGTGATTACATTGAATAACTAAAAATTAGTTTTGAAATACAGTAATGTTGAATATAGATCGTACAAGATGAACATCTGCTTGCACATCAGTTTATGGTTTCGGTTTACTGGGAAGAAGAACATTTTTTAAAGCACAGTTGGTAGTAGCTGCTCTAAAAATGACGTACGTGGTTGTCCACTTTCATTTTCTCAGTGACATCCAGTTCATCTTTAGATAAAGTATAATTTATGTGCAAGATTTATCAGAGCCTTGCACTGGTTTCGTGGCATCTAGTTGCATCAAAATGACATTTATAAATTATAATAACTCGTCGAAAGTCCCGTTCTTCGTTCGTATAAGTTCAGTAGAACATATAAATTACAGTAGCAATTATTATATATAGCGTTACACTTCTCAAAGTATTCCCTTGATATATTTTGATAAAATCGCAATATTATGTTCGTGTTCTTATTTTAATAATAAATTCAGAAGGCAAATAGCAGTTCAGATGCGTTGTATGTGACCGAAAACAGGTTGATGTGACATCAACGAGATTGTTATCATTTTTATTTCACATTTTTGCAAACGTGGTTTTGTATCATTAAAATTATATCTTTGTTGCAAAACTAGGTTTGCTGCCTGACGAAATATACCTAGTCGGACTTTTGTTTTCACATTCTCTTCAGGTGTGGCCAAGGGGCACATTAGCAGAACTACGCTTACAAATTGTGCAAATTTATTTTGAAAATTTTGTTCAGCACTTAACAAGCAGAATTGTCGCCTTTGGAGTGAAGATTCTCAAGCCAACAAAAAGTCACTGTTTGGCGTCCATATTTCTTCAAAATTGATACCGGTCAGCACGTTACAGTCAATGGATACCGCTATAGAGCCGTGATTACTGACTTTTTCGTTCCCCAATTGAATGGCATTAATGTGGCAGAGCGGTGGTTTCAACAAAGCGGCGCAACATGTCACACAGTGCGCGTCTTAATAGATTTATTGATGGACACATTCGATGAGTGCATAATATCGTGCTTTAACACCTTTGGATTATTTTCTGCGGGGAAATTTGAAATCGCTAATCTACACCGATAAACCCTAGATGATGTACGATATGGAAGCCAACATTCGCCACGTTATTGTCGATATACTGCCTCGAAAAGTAATCGAAAATTAGACTTACAGATTGCGCTTAATTCGAGCCAGTCACGGCGTCCATCTTTCCGAAATCATATGCAAACAAAAATGGCATCTTTCCAAAAAGCCATTACTACGATTTTAATATATTTTATATCATTAAAGTTCTATACCTCTAAAGAAAAACACCCGTAAGCAGTTTACTTGAAGATTAATTATTTTTTGGACCTGTCTCAGTAAGAACAATTTCTTTCTCAATAGTTAGAGTAAATTTTGCCATGTTTATTTGAAACTATTTTCTTCAATAAACAATTAAGAAAGCGGGTAATACTGAAAACTGTCTCCACCGCAGTGACGTCACAGTTGGCCAATTACGTCAGCTCGCATCTACAGCTTCTCAAATCTGCGATTAAGATTGTAATCTAGTTATCCGTTCCGCGTTAACTTCTCCATATTCGATGGGTTATTACCCCAGGTACATTGACGCTACGTGTTCGATGTTCTTGATTTGAAGCAATGTGGAAGGAGGCTGCGCGATGGACACGGTCTGTTCATTTGCATTGGATGTTCTAGCGGTAATGCGCTCGTATAACCGGTAATATAACCGGGTAATCATTGGTTATAGGGGCATATGTTATGTGCGGACCAAATAAGTTGAACAAAGTCGTTGAGTGAGTAGATTGGTTTTTACATTTTATGGTAATGTGAATTGATTGCAATATATGTTTACAAATAGTAATACGCTATATACAACGCATAAGAAACTATAGAAATAATGAAAATACATGCTTTGGGATCAATTTGCAATAGTACTGATTGGTACACCTAGAACGAAATTCACTCTTCTCCAACAATAGAAACACCGCTATAAATAACATAGATAAAAATTTTTAGAGTGATTTGTTTAATTATTCATTATATTACATTATCCTATTTAATCCTTGAATATTACACTGGACTCTAGGAAACCTCTATGCTACCTCGTTGTAAATTCAATTTTTATAATCCTAAACAAAGATTTAATATGTAAAACCCCTATGTGTTTGTTCTCATAGTCCAAAATAAAAAAATCTTGTGTGGTTACCACACTACTTTCTTATACATATAGAACCAACTGAACACGTATGACTTGCGTATGATTCTATTTTGAATATTATTTAACCTGTTTAATTATTTGTTCTATTTTTAACTATGATTTTATTTTTAAATAGTTACCTATTAATTAATATCTAGTCTGTAATACTTTCTAACTAATAATACAAATATTATAATATTTCAAACGATACATATTTTGGACACTTCACAATTATTTGACATATTGATGTTAAAATTGTGTTAATTTTTGTTCCCATTGTAACTAAGATTATTGAAATATATTATCAAATAAATAATTTAGTTTTTTACAAAATTAGAATCATGTACAAGAAAAGTGCAAAGAACATTTTATATTACAAATATTTTTGCTAACCTATTTCATTTGAAATTTTTTTCACAGCTGATTCTATTTTTGAAATAAATGTAATTCATTGTTTTGTGTGTCAAGTAAACTTCCTCTTCCGGTTTTTCAATTTCATTCAAAATCATCTCATCTCATCATATCTTCATGAAACTTGTAATTCCAAGTTTCGTTTACATATCTTATCCATCCATCCTCACATACAGACATCATTGAGAAATTGGTCTTAACGGATTCAGTGATTTTTCATTATTCCAATACTTCTTATACTTTGTATGAGAAAGTATAAGGTTAAGTTTTTGCAAAATGCTGTGTTTTGAATAAAATATATGGTTCAGAAAACTTAACTGGTTAATGTATTTCTTTAAACCTAAATAAATATTCCATTGGTAAAATCTTTAGAAAAATTACATCCAGTTATAGAAAAGTAGGTTTTTTTTGTTGGCTTTTTCGAACCCCAGTGTGAGGGTTGTGTAACTGTGAAAGTAATATAACTGTTCAGGGTTAAAAGTAGAGGTGTTTCACATTACTTCACCTTTTACTTGAACCTAAACTAATTAATTTGAATTGGGTTCGCAGTGATAGGACGGTAAACAAATTACCGTATTACCGCGAATTGCTACCATCGTCAAGAACATGATGGACATATTCATGTTTAAGTAATTGAGCGTTAGATTTCTATCGAATTCAGTCTTTTCGACTATCCCTGAACAAATAATTATTGGCGTACCACTGATTTATTACTCTCTCATTCCCAAATGGAATATAACAGTGTCCGAATGAGACTGGTCGAAGTGTAAAGAAACCTTGCATGGCTAGCCACGATCTCGGGACGATCCGGACCCATTGTTCACATGTTAATCAGATAGGCTGTGATGTAAGCTTCATGGAAAAATGTTTGTATTTGTCGCACTGTATGAAATAAATACATATCAAATGTATAGAGTTTCAACGAATAGAAGAGTGTTGAAATTTTGATAGGTTTCAAAAGATATTCTTATAAATGCGGGGGTGGACATCAATAATAATATATTGCGATTGATGATGAATAGTTTTATAAATAATATTGACACTTTATTCTTAGGAATAGTTGTTTTGAAGCCTCTTGAATCATCAATAACATCTGTATGTCCGTGTTCAAGAAAGAGAAAATATAGAGGCACAAAACAAAATTAAAAACTATTGAATTACAGTTCTGTTATTTAAACATAATGTCTGGTAGGCCAGGAGCTCTGTTTTGGATGTTTTAAGACAAATATTAGTGCTGTACAATGTACTAAAATTATTTTATTAAAAAAATACTTCGAAAAAAAGGTTTTAATTACAAAACTTTAGAACATTGTACAGCGCTAAAACCATGGCTAAAACACTTCTCTTGAAACACCCTAAAACCAAGCTCGTGATACCAGTCAACGTTTACAATTATTAAACATAAATCTTTATCAGGAAACAAATAAATACAAACAATAACTATGTAAACATCTAATTATGACTTATAAAAGAGAAGAAACCATATCTTGTTCAACTCGTAATCTTCATTCTGATTCATTGGTGGATTTCTATAGCTTCTCTTATGAGTCTGCTTTTGGCACATTCGGATCTTGCTATAATTTTCGATTTTTCAAAATTTATTTCGTGGATTTCGTGTCTGCGTTTTAACCAATCCATTATTATACTGAGAATAAAGCTCTTATGATTATTCCCGGCAATATTCTCTGTAGCTTTTTTGTTTTTGTTGACAGATGTCAGATGTCAAATAGTTATCATTAACACAAGTAAAAATGAACAAAAAAGATAGATTTAGTGACGTGCCTAATTAAGAAATAAAAAAATAATCTATTTAAATATAACTCGAGAGTTCGATAAATTAGAAAATAATTCTCCAGTATCTTTCTCAAACTTGTCGCCTTTTGGCAATAGCCACGAAAGCCCGTAGTTTTCGAAAGATCTGTCAAATTATTTTCAATTTATTCTCACTCTCTTGTTATATTAACTGAAAATTTTAATAGCAAGTCTAACCCCAGCAGATTTTTCGGATTGGTTAAGACGAATGACCCTTTTGCGTTCTGTATTTCTTGTTGTTATCGTTCTGCTAGTCTGTCCGGTGAAACATTTTTCATATTTACATAGATTTTTGTAAATTCCAGAGGACTGAAGCGGGATAATACCCTTCGCACTCTTCAACATACGTTGTAAAAGATATAATATTCTTCAATCTTGTCTGTAAACTTTGGGCATTTGGCAGAGAATCAAACAAATATTTATTATTATCTTCTGACTCAAGATTGTTATTTAATCTTTAATTAAACAAATATTTATTATTATCTTCTGACTCAAGATTGTTATTTAATCTTTTCTAATTTTCTTCATAGCCATTGATTTTAAAAATATCTCCAAGCTATTTCTATCTTCCTTGAAACTTTTCTTTTTAACAAATGTTGGTAGATATGTTCAACAAACACTTTATGGTACCTACCAAATTTTTGAGAAGGTTGATGCTGTGAAACCGATTATATATGTTGTTTGGTATGTTAATTATAACATGGCAAACATTTTGTGAAGCTTATGGTGCATCTTGAGGATGTTTGGTCTGTTTTTAAAATTCTAAACACCCTTATCAACAAAATCAATTAATTCCCCAACATCAACTTGAGATTGTCTCCGTTTTCGATAACCTCCACGCGTCTCAAATTCGTTTAGTCACGTTCAACGTTCTTTCTGTTCTGTGGTTATGCATCGTGATTGTGTTACAGTATTAGTGACTAGCTCACGTCTAACGGAAATGAAAAGGCCGTCAAGGACGATAGTTGGGCGGACCAGGCGCTAACACTGAACATTAGCCTATAAAGCTTTAGTTCTGTTCACGAGAACACGTTCCGTGGATTGTCCGAGTAATTGTTAAGTGTGGTATTGAAGAGAAGGTTGGGAAATATCCGCAGACATATATACATTATCCGCTAGAGAGATACAGATGGGAATAGAAATAATTTTTTGAACATTTTTGTATACCTGAAAAGTTAAAGTTAATTGATTTGATTGGCTGTTAATGTATCTACTCCACTACATAGTTTATTTTATAAAAAGACTATAAGTATACTTATTATATGTCATTTCAATAAATAAATCTGAACCGCCAAATGAATGGACGTTCCAAAATATCGGACCGTAGAAAGTACAGTACAAATTTGATAGGACATATCGCGAAATTATAGTAGGGCTATTCCTATATCTTGATTGTAGTTGATTGTTTTGGTTAAATTTTCTTTCATTATTATACTGGAAATATAATTATAAATCATTAAAAATTCCCAAAACTTCAACAAATAATTTGGCGCATCCAGAATTTTTATTTATTTGTTTCATTTTTAACTACTAAATTATTGAATTACAACCTATTTCGCATAATATTTTACTTTGTCCGTCGCCGGCAACACTTCTACTCCAACTTTTATGGCGTTTGTAGAAAATAGTTATTTGTTTAACTAGGCATCAAAATATCAGATTTACAGCAGAGCCTGCAGTTTAATTGACGAGGCGAAGCCGAGGCAATGAATGCTGCTGAAGCTATAAATCTGTGTTTGATGCCGAGTTGAACACAAATTTTTTTTGGAATTAATATTAATTTAGTGATTATTTTATATAGATATTTTGAAGGTTATCGCTGTCAAATTTTGTTGCCATGCATGTATCGAACGGTTGCTATGTATTTATTGACGGTTGTTATGCGTTTGTGGAGCGGTTGTTATGTAATAGTATATTGTGTCATTAGGAGTAAATGTGATACTTTGGGTGCTGAGCATGTAAGTTTGAACGACGAGCGAAGCGAGTCGAACATTTACATGCGAAGCACCCAAAGACACATTTACTCCGAATAACACATGCTATTTTTTCTTCAAACATAGAAAATAAAATTATATATATTATAAAATGCTCAAAACTTCAAAAAATATTCTGTGTTATCTAGCATTTCAAGTTGCTGTAGAATATGCTGTTTTGTTATTTTTGTTTATGTGTTTCATTTTTAACTGTCAAATTATTGAATTACAACCTAACTATTTTTCATAATATTTTACTTTGTCCGCCGCCGGCGTAAATGTGTTGCCAAGGATACACTTTTACGCCGGCGGCGACAATATTGAACTTCTGCTTGTGGAATACAAATACATAACAACGTACTTTTATGACGTTTGAAGAAAAAATATTTTTTTGCAATACCTGTACTTTAAGTTACCCATTAATAATAAAATTTAAACACAGTAAGTGGACTTTTATTGCATAATTGGTTTTCATGGTTACATCATTTACTTACCGTCCACGGTGGATGGTAAGTGAAACTTACCATTCATGGTGGACGGTAAGTAAATACATATCATTCAAATTTTATTTTTAACCTCAATCTGACAGCTGTTAGTTTTGATACCTATTTTTCCTTTTCTTATATTTACGCAGGTATTGCAAAAAATAACTTACTAACCTCGAACTGTAAGTGATTTTTTAGGTCTCGAATGTTCAGGAAATCTCGACCCTACGGGTCTCGACATCCCAAACGACATTCTCGACCTAAAAACTATCACTTACAGTTCACGGTACGTAATATACTATTACAGCCTATTATAGACTGTTTAGCAGTCTATGAAGTGTCATCTTTAATGTCAATCGGCAAAAAACAATTTTTTGTATTTATCAGAGCAACAATTCTACTACTATTTCAAAAAAAATATTGTGCTCTATCTTTCCTAAATCATGATACCTATACCTTAACTTATCATTGGTTGTATCAACTTTAGATTTAGTTAAAAATGTCATTATAAATGTTGACGAAACTACGAAACATAGATTTAGTTTGCATTGAATGAATCTTTAACTAAATTCTTACAGATATTCATCGTTGTCCAACAAAAATATACAAATAAAGTTGTTCAATAAATTCAACACAATAAATAAAGATGTTTCAAATCCTGTACATGTTTTGTCACCAAAAACAAATAATAAATTTTAAATCTGTTAACAAGTACATCTTGAACTTTATGGAGTCAAAATAACAATATCATTTGGAAGTAATAAATTTCGTTTGTCATTATCAAATAGAATGTTTTGAGATAAAAAAGTGAAGTAAAGAACTAACCAATATAAAATACAAGCAACGCAGTTGCCCATAGAATATTTCCAATAATAAATCTTACAGGCTCATCTTGTTCTGCAAATAAGGAAATACTCGTTTCGTTAGAAACTGAAACATAGTGAAAAAAATATGTAGGTAGCATGGATTGGAAATGGTTATAACTTATAACGTTATAACCATTAAGATAAGACATGTTTGCTTGGCTATATTAGGAGCATCACTTTTTAGTGTAATATCTTAATATTAATTATATTAAATAGCTGTCTTCATTTGGCCAAGGAATAATTAATAATTTTAATGTATTATTAATATTTATGATGTTTACCTCTCATTTCTTTTAAGAATAATTAATTGAATAAAATATTTTGTGTTTCTAATCTCAATTTTCTTTTGTTACAGGTATGTCTTCTGCCTTATTCTACAACCTAACCTCAAAATAGTTATTGGTAAGTCCAATATTGTTGCTAAATCAGATATATTCGTCTAATTAATTTACCACCATGATTAAATTAAATTTTTATGAAGAATTCTTCAAAAAAATGGAGGTGGTTCTCAAGTCGACGCATATATTTTTTTGTATATATAACCACGCATAACTTTTTACAGAGTAGTCCGATTTTGATAATTACTTTTTTATTGGATAGGGTATACCTCGAAGTTGGTCTTCTTTAAATACATAAAAATTCAATTTGCTAATGGTAGGAAAATAGGCAATGTTTGATTTTATACCCATTGATTTTTACCTGTTAACCGATTCTACCAAGCATAACTTTGTACTGGGTTATTCGATTTCGATTATTCTTTTTTATTAAATAGACTGAATAGGGTATAATTTGAAGTTGGTTCCCTTTGAAATTTAAAAAAAATTCTAGCCCTAAGAGTAGAAAAATTGGTAGACACAAAAAAAAATTAAACTTTTTTCCGAAATCGATACTAAAGTACACTATATCATTCTGCGAAGTTAGCCAAAATAGTAGCTAAAGTAAAACTTTACAGACTTATCTGTCAAACTTGAATTACAAATCTAATATAACAAACAAATTATTCTATAATACTGCTAGTGCATTTATTTATTATTTTCCTTTGATAATAATTTATCGGATTTAATGCAGAACACGTCTAAGAACATATAAAGAATAATGAAAAATATTCTAAAATTTGACACTTTGACAGTACTTTTGTTATCACAGTCATCCTCAGCACAACAGATAGCTGACGTTTTAAAAATACATAATGCTATTTATTTATGTTTTTTTATTAATAATTCAAATATAATGTATACCTAGGCACTAAAGTATTTTTTATTACTTGTATAGTTTATTTTCATTCGCAATAACAAATTATACTTTTTATGGCTTGATATACAAATAACTATTAACAAAAAATTAAACCAACAAAAAAAAAACTGAAAAACGCTAAATTAATATTACTAAGCTTCTAAACTAATATAAGTAGCTTATTTTGCGTCGGCGCCAAACAATCAATCAACAAACGCTGATTCAAAATTATCTGTCTTTATTGTACAGTCCTCTTAAAAAAATGATAAGAAAATATAAAGAAATTAACATTCAATGATGTTACAATGTGAATTTAAGGGAATATTCAAGCAATTGAATAATACACTGTTAAATATTACGCATTAATTATGAACAACATTGTTTATCCAACACCTCTCAATAAATTCTCTATTACTGTGGCGATTTTAAACAAGCAAAGTAACAGATTACCTACTAGTGGGTATAATTTTGAGAAAAGCCACTAGTGAGCATTTTTTAAATTTATAACAATAATAATAACACATAACACTTTGGTAACTACTTCGATAGACATTTTAATTTAGAAAATTTAAAGCATATGTCACTGTCAAATAATATGTGTTTAATAAATTTTGCATTTAATAAGAGGTGTTGGATAAAACGTTATACTTCACACGTGGGCAAAGTGGAATTACCCATTTGTAAAGTAAATAACTACTGAACAAACCTATTGCAACTGCTCTACAAGTATTACCATATTTCAGTGATTGATTTTTTTGTAGTGTTAATATGAAGATTTCCGAATTATTTTATTGCAATCTTTAGGGTTTTGGTGGACTAGAGTATACCCTTAAATTCGTCCACTTCTCGTTCCGTTCGTAGCCACTAGCATTCTTATCCTAGGTGCGTTAGACTTCATCCTACAGTCGACCGACCACTTGCGATCACCATTGTATGCTTATAGTTCGTTGTAGTGCCAGGCCGATTCTATCAGAACATGTCATCTGCGGACCCGTATTTACCATAATTTATTGTTGCTGATGGGTTTCTAGTGCAATTTGAAATTCGAAATGTTCTCAATGACATGTAGAGGCGTCAGACATGTTTTTGTAGCCTTGTTATATAAAGGATGAGTTGACAGAATTTGGCCGAGAAGAATCTTTTTGTTCTTTGTGCTACATAGAAAAAACTCGACAAAAAGTTTCGTGTGGTTATCAATCAGTTTGAATGCTAGTAAACAAATTAAAAATTCGTATTTAATCAGCCATTTAAAAAGAAGATGGCGGATTGCTTCCTGATATACTGCGTGTTATTGTTAGCATAGCAAATATCATCACGTCATTTGCCCATTTTGCACTGTGATTTCATAAATTTCGTTCAGATATTTCGACGGATGAATTTCCGTCAAATGGTGTCCCCCGCAAGGTGTTAGTAGAGGGGAAACCACAAAAGAAAAAACTATATATTACCTACACTCGATTACTTTCTTATACAAAGTATAAGGAAGTATTGGAATCGTGAAAAAAAATCGAGGATGAAATTATTGCAGAAATACATATTTTGAGGTCCACTGAATCCCTTAAGACCAATTTCTCAATGATGCTTGTGTGTGAGGATGGATGGATCGGTGGATGGATGTCCGTGTGCACAATATATCATGAAGGAGACAAGATATGTAAACGAAACTTGGAATTTATTTTTTTGAAAATATAAAGAACTGAGATGATTTTGAAAGAATATTGAAAAAAGCTTTCAGAACTCATGGTATATGTAAATAACCATAACTGGGATTAAGTTCTGTACAAATTTTATTATTAACACAACGTTTCGGCAGCAAAGTGCTGCCTTCTTCAGGTGAAATATAAATTATAAACAAATATGTAGTCAAGGATACAAGTTGACAAAATAAAATCAGGGTAACATGGATCAAAGTAAACAAATTAATTTAATTCTTTTATAAAAATATTTCTCCACATTTCCCTGTTTTTGTTTTACTTTGCAAGCTTTAAATCTTCTTCTTCCTTCCGAAAAGCATGTTGATTTGGGTCAGCCTCCTCTTCTTCCTTCTCCTGGTCTTCATTCTACTACTGATCCTTTTCTTCTGTTCTCCATATATTTCCAAGGCATCTGACTCTCTGTTGCTTGATCTTCACTATGTCTTCTTCTTCCAACTCTTGTTCTATTTCGTAGTTCATTCTTATTCCGTATTCGTTTTTATATTTATTGTTCATAATATTGTTCTTAATATTTTTCGTTCTATTTTTTTCAATCTTCTAAATCTTTTTTGTCAATATTATAGTCTCAGCAACATATTTTGTTATTGGTCTTATTATCGTTAGATAAATTATTATTTTTGTTTCTTATTATTATATTTTTTTTTTCTTCTTCTCTCTCTTTATTGCTTGTTAGTATAGAGCCAAACGGTAAATTCATAATAGAGATTAGCGTTAACTCCATTTTTACATCATCTGTAACTTCGTTTCTAGATTAATTATATTATCAAAATGTGTCAAATTTTATGCTAACGAATCTTGATTACAACATTAGTTAAAATAATTATGTTCTGAGAATGGTAAATGAAGTTACGAGTATTAATAAAAATGGAGTTAGCGCTAATCCCTTTTCTGAATCTACTTGTTTTAAATTTTCCACCATCTTCTATCTCTATTTCCCTGTTGCCAACGGTTTTTCCTAGTGACATTATTTTTATTTTTGCTTCATTTATTTTAATCTCATTTTGTTTTTTTCTTCTAATATTTCCTGTAACATATCTGCCAACATCTTTTTATTTTTTGTTACGATCACAGTATCATCTGCATATGTTATTATTTATCCATGTTCTTAATGTACCTTTTTCTATTTTCCTCATTTCAAATTATTAATATTGTCACATTTGGGAAACCTAACCTCAACAATGACGCATTGACGTTAAATTTTTTTGTCTAGAAGTTTGTTTGGTGTAAGAGGAGCCAGTTACAAGCTTAGATTTTCAATCTAAGATTTGAAAATGCTCGTTAGAGTTTAAAAACATAGTATAGGTTTTCGGACACACCTCGTTTACATTCAGGCATAAATATAACACATTTTTTGTTATTGATTTATAAAAAAAATTGCGTGATCAATATTAAATTAATAGATCTAACTGTCCGTGTCAAATTTAAATTGGACACCTCTGAACAAATTTTAACTGCTTTCCATATGTAGAAAAAAATTATTTGTGATTTTTCAGTGGCAAATAAAAAATCTAGCTTAAAAACAACACGCTACTACATACATCAGTTTTTTACGAAATAAATCATGTTTGACTTTTAATAAATTGAATTTATTAAAAAATCATCTTCCGGTGAAACTGCTCCAATTAAATTTTGTCCATTAATTATTTATCATTAATTTTAAGTGATTAAAATGAGTAAATTGATCGGGAAATTATCTAGAAATGGATGGACATTCCATAAAATATCGGACTTTCAAATGTAATTTATTTTTGCGAAATTCTCAATGAGGAATTTATAATATTGTTTTTAATACTATTGTGTGATTAATTAGTTTCATTAAGGTAGGTTGTTAAGCAAATAATTTGTCCTTTGTAAGATTAGATAGTGAACTTTTTTGCTTCTGTCATTTGCAAGTCAAAACGACATAATTTAAACTATTAAATAGTATATTTTATAATTCTTAGCCTAAGAACTACCCAAAATATTAATTAAATTCCCCAAGTGTTAAAACAGATCTAATTTTTATTTGCCCACGTCAAAAATTTAGTTAACAAGTAATTGAAAATTATTGTTTATAATCATTACATTATAGTAGTTTATATACCAAGGGGCTAAAGTGCATAATTTAATCCTGAGGGTGAAGTTTATTTTACGAGCCGTAGGCGAGGGAAATAATCACCTGAGGTATTAAAGGCACTTCAGTCCTGTGGTATATACACTATTTTTTGCACTTTCAACAACACATTATATATTATGATTAATTTTAAAGGATTTAAAATACAAACTTGTATGTTGAAAATAGATGGCTTTGATAACAACGATAGTACTATGCAAATTTTGTAGGTTGCGTGACCCTTTAAGACAGTTAATTTTATAAATATCTGTCGAAAAATTAACATATACCTAAGAATACAGTGCAATACATAGATAACGTAATAATTTAGACTTATATAGCGACAATAACAGTGTAAAAAAATCTGGTGTGAGCACCACACTACTTTCTTATACAAATAAATTGTTTACTAGAAAATAAATTAAATACTCCTCCAAACTTAACTTGAAATGTATTACTTATGTATAATTTGAACATGAATAAACTCATTGCTGTAGTACGCATCGTAATATGTCTTATATTTATCGAAATATGGCGATTTGTAATATTTTTCAAAATAGGGAAATTTCCCCAAATATGACTTTAAATTGTAATTTTTTTTATTACATTTCTTTATAATATTCGCGCCAGGAAACCCATTACAGCAAAGCGCATCGTCATATCTCTAATATTTTTCGAGATATGTCGATTTTTTATATTTTCCGAAGAGCAACTTTGAGAGGCTGTAACTCGAAAACTATACAAGATATCGAAAAATATCTCCAGTTTTGTGTTTTTCGTGCCATTTTTTTGAATTTTTTTTTCAAAATTTTGATTGGAGATATCTTGACAAATATGAAAGATACAGACTTGCAGTGTTCACCAATCGATTCAGATCGACGAAATACATAAACCCTGAAAATTTCAGAAAAATCGGACAACCGGTTGAAATGTTAGAGCAAAAAGTCTTGAAATGGCCAAATTCAGCCCAAACGTCAAGGGGTAACACTTGACTTCTTGGACAAAAAACGCTATTTTCAGGCTTTTTGCTCTAACTTTCCATCCCGTAAAGCGATTTTTATGAAACTTTGCATACTTATGTATTTCGACGAGCTGAATCGATTGGTGAACACTGCAAAGCTGTATCTTTAATATTTGTCGAGTTATCGCCGATCGAAATTTTGAACAAAAATACAAAAAAATTTCAAAATTTTAAAAATTTGCTAATTTGTTATATAAGGCACCGAAACACTAAACTGAAGAGAAATTTTCGATAACTCGTGTAGTTTTTGAATTACAGGCCCTTAAAGTTGCACTTCGAAAAATATCAAAAATCGACGTATCTCGAAAAATATTACAGATCTGACGATGCGCTCTGCTACAATGGGTTTCTTAGCGCTTATATTATAAAGAAATGTAATAAAAAAATATTGCAATTTTGAGTGAGGATATTCCGTGAGTTTCAAATTTTTCTATCGGTATGTGAATCTGTATTGAATGATTAATAATTACAGTTTCAGTTATTTATTTGTTCCCATACTAACTAAAATTAGTTTATTAAACATATAATTCAGTTTTGTCAAAAGAAGCAAACAAAATCTGCTGTGGGCACCACACTACTTTTTATACAAATAAAATTAACTGAGCACGTATGACTTGTTCCTTGCGTATGACTTTATTTTAAAATAGTAAAGTTCCTCTTCCGGTTGTTCAATTTCATTCAAAATCAACTCAGTTCTTAATTTTTTTAAAACTTATAAATTCCAAGTTTCGTTCACATATCTTGTCTAGTTCATGAGATATTGCGCATCCATCCATCCTCACACATAGACATCATTGAGAAATTGGTCTTAACGGATTCAGTGGACGTCAAAATATGTATTTCCGCAAAAATCTCGTTAGAGATTTTTTTCGTGATTCTAATACTTCCTTATACTTTGTACAAGAAAGTAAAAATTAATTACATTTGATTATATATTATTTTTTTATTTGGTACCTATACATTCAGGGTAGAGTTATCAAATAGGATTAATATTATTAATATTTAATAAATTGATCCCTTACTCCGGTGGTTCCTCCTCCATTTTTGTCTTTGTAGAAAGACAGTATCACATACAAAATGTGTAAATGGCATGATGATATATTTATCATATTTTAATATGTTTATTTGAAATATGCAACACTTGCATGTTTCAAATTATTATGCAGAAAATAAACAAGCATAAAATTTTATTATAGCTTGCCTCGAGTATTTACAATATTATCAAATGTATAACAACAATATTATGACATAATCATAATAAAATTCCAATAAAATACCGTCATGTCTCATAGCCGTAAATACATATTACATGAATTATAGATATATCTTATTACCGATACATATTAAACGGAACAAAATAGAAAAAATTGTTTTAAATTAAAAATTGCAGCTTATACTATTAAAAATCTTTTTTTCTTCAAACGACATTACAGTACGTTGCTATGTTTTAGTGTTCAACAAGCAGAAATTCAATATTGTCACCGCCGGCGTAAAAGTGTCTCCTTGGAAACACTTCTACTCCGGCGGCGGACAAAGTAAAATATGAAAAATATTAAGGTTGTAATTCAATAATTTGACAGTTAAATATGAAACAAGTAAACAAAAATAACAAAACAGCATATTCTATGGCAACTAGAAATGTTGGATAAGACAAAATATTTGTTGAAGTTTTTGCCATTTTTTAATTATCTATAATTTTATTTCTATGTTTGAAGAACAAATAGCATATATCATTGTCCGACTCGCTTCGCTCGTTGTTCTAACTTACATGCTCTGTACGCAAAGTACCACATTTACTCCTAATAACACAATATACTATTATTCTAATAATATTTATTCGAACTCTATTATTTACTGAGATATGCTCAAAATATAGGCCTCCAAGTAAAGTGCCACTTTCGATTGTTGAGTTGCTACTAAAATTTGACATTGATTGCTTCTATAAATTTTGAGTTATCATGGATGAATAATTATCACACACACACACACACACACACACACACACACACACACACACACACACACACACACACACACACACACACACACACACACACACACACACACGCACAGAAAAAGTCATGTTGATAACAGTGAAATCATATTCTAGATACTCAAAAATGTGCTTTATTGTAGAAAACTCACTACCGAAAATTTGGCCCGTCACAATACCTCCCTTACAGAAGTTAATATTGAACTTACAAAATTTAGTTTCTAATTTCTAATGCATTAAAGTACCTAATTAATATCGTATGTAAATTAAATATTTTTGTTGATATATTAATTATGCTTAAATGACAGTTAATATTAATGGCAACCGAAAAAATATGATTTAAATTTGTAATTAATTTCTAATAAATATAAAATCCAATTAATAATCATTAACGTCTTGAACTCTGGTACACATTTTTAAATATATAAATAAATATATCATCACGCCTAGTATCCTTTTAATAATTTTAAGGGCATGGAGGTTTTATGATAAGCTCGTTTTAGGGTCCCTAGAATACGATTCACTATTTTTTACGATGACGTCTGTGTGCGATGATTTTTCGAACACTTTAACTGGAAACCTAAATGTTATATTTTATTTTATTGTTTATAAAATTTATTAAATGTAATTGTAATGTCGTGGTAAGTTATTAAAATATACATGAATTCCTTTTATTTTAGGGAGAAACATGAATAAACTGTAAGATTATTTTAGTCAAATGTTTGGTAACCACTGATAAATTTTGCTAATATATATCATTGAAAAAGTCTATAATTTCGTTGAGTTGACCTAAAGTAATATTTATTAGGTAGAAATAAATAATATATTATGTATATATTTAAAATATAAGTACGAATTCGAAGTAAAACAAAAAACCTTCAATTAGTGGCCAATTACATATTTTGACACTCCGACAATCTGACAGCTCAATAATAAGAGAAGTACAAAGAATTCAGAATAGGATAGATATGCGCCATAATACTTTAACGTCATTGTAGAGGTCTTTAAAACTAAAATGTCTTAATAATTAATAATATTTATTTGAAGTCGGCACTAAAGTGCTCAAAAATCGTCATTAAAAGCTCAGAAATCGTCACTAATGTAACCCATTATACGACGATTTTGAGCAACGCAGTGTTGGCAACCGCAAAATAATTTAATAAGTAGAATAATTATGACAGATATATGACGTATTGGTAGTAAATTTATACGTAAAATGAAACAATATGTGCAAGAACAATTAACTAATTAATTCCGATGTAGAAATTGAGGACAAAACACATAATTTTGAGTGTTATTTATGATAACTTTAATGTTAGAGGTTGGCAACACTGAGTGTCAGTTCCAAATGACAACTGATAGATGTATAAACTTAACCTATATAATCATTTTTACCGTTTTTTTATTTTGAATTTTAGATTTTAAATAAAATTTAATATGTACCGCGGTACTGAAGTTCTTTTTTATCACTCACATGGTTTATTTTCGTGATAAAAAGTTAAACTTCAGTGCCTTGATACATAAATAACTATTTTGGGTCTAGTTATAATACAAATAACTCATTTGTCATTTTGTGACTCTAGTAAACGACTCCAATGCAAAAGCAGGGTGCCACACCAAAAATGGGTGAATGGACTATTACTAAACGTCCCTTACGTGTGGAAAGGTAAAACTAAAAAGTACGAAGCCGCACCCAAAGGCGAGAAGTAATACTTATTTATTTTTATAAAATTCCTTTATTTTTCCTAATTAAGAAGATGACTATAATTAAAACACGTCTTCCGTATCTGAGCAACTAAACAATCTTTTCTGATTATCCAACTTGATGACTGCATTCCTGTCCCGCTTTTTGCTACATATTAATAATGACTTTATGCACAGAACGTTCTGCTTAAGAGTTCCTGGATATTTATAACATTTTTTGCTAATTTACTTAAAATGTAACAGTTAATTCGTGTTGTCACGAATGGTACTACAGTTGACGTAGGCAGGTCGAATAAAACAAGGTTTTGAGAGTGACTGTACTCAGCAATGATCCTTATTTATTATTTGATGTTCAGGATTTTTCTTCTTTTGCGAACATGATGTCCGAAGGACAAAATGGTAATGTTACTTTAAGATAGCTATTATGTTTGACACATGCATTATTTTGATATATTTCTTGATCTGATTTAGGATTGTTTGGAATGATTATTAATATGGTTGGTGTCGAAATTCAATGTTGTATTTATTGCTAATAATTTTAGTACATGTTCCAGTTAAGTGACAAAAGTCAAGATAGTTATTTGTTCGTACTTTTCTGATGTAAACAATTACGTATCGGTTGTCAAATAACTTTGATTTATAAATATAAGAAATGTAATTTGCATACATAAACAAAGCAAGGAAAAAACTTACATGAAAAATATCCATTATATAAAAGTAATACCGTTATGAATATATATCATTTGAAATGATTTGAATATCTGAGAAATCTAAATACATTCTTGTGTTAGTAAATGAAAAATTTTGCACATAATAGGCAAATGCTTGATGTTATATTTATTTATAATAAAATATCCCAATATATTAAAACAAGTACTTTCAGACATTTTAACAATAAACTGAAAAGTTATCTTCTGTGTTGTCCCTACACAGAAAAAAAATTATACTCAAAATTAACAAAATCCACCGTTAATTTTTGTTAATATAACAAGATTCAAATTTGTTAGCAAGTAACAAATTATTTTTGTGTATTTCGTAACTAAATATATTTGTGAATACAGTAATTATTAACATTTATTTTTATGTGTTTTTTACTAAATATTTTAGTAATTACATTGAAGTAAAACAATAAATCATAGATATTATAACAAATTAAGTTTTCACAAAAAATATAATCTTTCTTTAACAATTTCAAATTGATAAGTTAGCTAAATTTACTTGTTATTATTAACAAGAATATTAGTTAGATTTTATAAATACAGCAAATAAATAAAAACAATGTTTCTTTGTTAATTTACAATTGACAAAATTTTAATTTAACAAATTGTTATATTTGTTCAAATTGAATGTAACAAAATAAATAAAATTCTAAACGACCACAAAATTTACAAATCGCAAATCAAGTTTTTTACTATGTAAAATGTTTACTTATTTATTTTACTATATTTTCTTCATTTTTTACTTTTACCAGTTTTAGAACACTTTGTCTATTTGTAAATTGTTTCACTTTGAATTTCTTTATATATTTTTGTATTTGAGAAATGGTGAAAGTGGAAGAGCAGCAATAGTTGAACTTTGCCAAAATAAATTTAATATTTATTTATTTACTTAACTGCAGATCTTAGCAGCGAATAAACATATGTTAAGATGAGTATTGGAAATCGCAGATAATTGATATAATAATTACAAGTTTTGTTTTTCCTACAAATTGGTAAGAATTTGAACTCTCTAGTGCTCGTTTTCAAGAAATTATCTTTCCTTGTCAATTATTTTCTAGGCGTAACTGCAGGCAAAATTATAGTGAAATCTGTTAATGATTATTTAGATAATTGACGCTAAGGTATCCCGTTTTTTCACAAGGTCAATAGCTTAACGTAATTAATTTTGTCCACAAAAAAGTGGCCATGCATAATTTTTGTTTGTTTGATTAGATATTGATTAATTATAAACAAATTAATAATATATAATGATTTAGTTTTTTGATTGGCAAGAAAAAAGTCAAAGTTATTGAACAGCAAAATTAGTATCGCTCAAATATTGAAAATTATAATCACTTAATTAATTTTTTCTAATTATAATTTGAACGTTATCGAGTGAATCTAAATAAGTAAATTAGTAATTAGAGGAAAATTAAGCACCAGGGAGCCTTTATTAGAATAAAATATTGAAAGTGGACTCAATCATTTATAAATTTGACTAAAATTGAATATTTTACTATAATTAATTTATTCCGAGCACTGAATTCTAAACAGTTTTTTTGTTCGAGTCTTTCACAAGCCATATGTTAATTAACAATAACCGTGAGGTTTCTGTCATTAAAGTATTAGCTATATCCATTACCGTACTGTTCGAAATAAAATGCAATATACGGTATCAATATTCAATGAATTTATTATCAAAAGTTACTTATGTATAATAGTATATTCTGCAACAAGTAATGGAATGGCACATATTCCACGCGAGCAAAAAGTTTGTAGTCCGAGCCGAAGGCGAGGGCTACGGTTTGCGAGTGTGGGATATAACATTCCGTTACACGTAGTAGATATACTTTCTATAACAAGATTTTGGAAATATACAAAAAATACAAATATAAAATTGTTGTAAACGTCAAACTCTAATAAATCAAATTAAAACAAACAGACGTAACCATAGTAACTGAATCAAGATACTTCATATATCGCGCTAATATGCGGCTCTGATTCGTCGAAAATATTCCATACGCGGCGTATGGAATGTTAGTGCTTCCATAACAATTTTTAGTTGTGGAATGCCTAGTTTCCAAAACAGTGTTATAGAAATGTATTTCTATTTGTTATGAATTGTATAATCAATAGTTATATCACGAGTGCTAAGAATTTAATCGATTAAATTTGACATGTTTAGTTAATGCATACAATTTTGCTTAAAAAGTGTTTGAGTACATAATAATTTCAAAAAATCCCGAGACCGCAGGTCGAGGGATTTTATCTTAAATTATTATGTACGATAACACTTTTTAAAAGCAAAATTTTGTAAATAAGCTAGACATCAAATTTAATCGATTCAATTCTTTAGCACGAGGGATATATGTCAAGATTATTTCATGAATTCATAGTATAAACTTTAATTTTTGGCGATGAAATTGTACTAAAAGTTGATTTTGACACATTTTCACATAAATAAATCAGTACATTCATAAACAAAAAGCACCATAAAATTATGTTGTTATAGTGTAACTATAGCAAATTGTTTGTTTTTCTTTTTACTTGTCAAATAAATGTCAAAAATTAATAAATAAAAATAGCTTGAAATTAATAATTCAGCATGTATAAAGATATTGAATACCAGTAAAGGTAAAGAACATGTAAGTATTTTGCTTCTGCAACTAATTCTCCGGCTAAATATGCCTTCAAAATATTCAATATTTGCATATAAAAACTAGCTTCAATTTAATCGCGATTACACACCATACAAAATTTTATAATCACGCCTTTTACTCATTATCTTTTTTACTTCACCCCTTTAGTTTTTCCTCTTCTAACATCTTGTCAGGTTCTTATTGGACTGCTAAGAATGCAAAAAACTTTCGCTTGTCCTATTATAATGCAAAAATCCACCATCACCGTTACAAATATCTAATAAGCTAATCACCAGATTGATCTAATTTTTAATGTCTCACTCGCCACGCCCAGACTTCTCGATGAATTCCTACGCACGTGTTGATTACGCATGAAGGACGAACCGCCCTCTCCTTGCTCGGGCTACGTGTTTACATCGCGGTGGCCTTGGTTTCGCAGCGCGTTACAATTTTAGACAATTAATATGATCAATTAAAACGCAGGCTTTGGTTTTGGATCGGTTGGAGAACGAGATACAGCTCAGCGTGATGTCGAAGAAATTAATATATGTGAATGGCTGAGTTGATCGTGTAGTGATATGTTTTTGTTTTTGTGACGTAAGCGATGATCTAAAGAATATGTTAAGTAGGGGTATTATGACAAGAATCGCAGATGTGGACAGTAAATATGTGTATTGAAGAGCAGTTATACTCGGTGGTGACTTTTTTCGTATTGTAGCAACAGTTTTTTCTGTATGGATTTTGGATTGAAAATGTATATACAAAAAATATTTAGAATGAAAAATTGCATGTAATAAACTTAAATTATGTTAATGAAATCGGCCTCCTTTACAAAATAGAAGCAAGAGAAATGTACAATTTGAGCGTATTACATATTATAAAGAGAAATTAAACAAAAAATTTTGACATTTCAAAAAACAATCTACGATCGTTGTTAAAATTGACTCTTTTAACTGTTGCTTAGCAAGTTAAAAGTGTCACTGTCTGACACTAGTGTTACAAGTAACATAGCAACGTGTTAAAAGTGATCTTACTGTTACTTTTAACATGTTCCTAGCGATTTGTATCAATAAATCAACAAATTTAACCCTACGTGTGAAAATATCATTCTATATCTTTGAGTATTTACTAACACACTAGGAGTTGTATTGGGCGGGAGGTTATGTGCTGGACACATCGGATTTTTTACGAAAACTTCAAAATCTGAGGTTGGCAACAATGAGTGCAAAGGTCAATGTTTGACTTAGAACTGATAGATATATACACTTATACTACAAAATATTTTATCCAACACCTCTCAATAAATGCTCTATAACTATGGCGATTTTAAACAAGCAAAGTAACAGATTATCCACTAGTGGGTATAATTTTGAGGAAAGCCACTAGTGAGTATTTTTTATTTATAATAATAATAATAACACCTTGATAACTACTTCGATTGACATTTTAATTTAAAAATTTAAAGCATATGTCACTGTCAAATAATATTTCTTTAATAAATTTTACATTTATTGATAGTTGTTGGATAAAACGTTATACTTCACACGTGGGCAAAGTGGAATTACCCTCGCGATAAAATTATCACACTCAGCCTTTGGCTTCGTGTGCTAAAATTTTTTTCGTGGGTAATTCCTTACTTTGCCCACTTGTAAAGTAAATAACTATTATTTACGACCGTTGTTTAAAAGTGGCCCTTTTAACGGTTGCTTAGCAAATTAAAAGTGTCGCTTTCTGACACTAGTGTTAAAAGCAACATAGCAACATGTTAAAGTGAATTAATTGTTACTTTTAACACGTTGCTAACAATTTGTATCAATAAATCAACAAATATAACCCTAGCTGTCAAAATAGCAGTCTACGATTTTTTAATATTTACTAATACACTAGGGCGATCGTAGATAAAATATTGTATGATATACGTGTTAAAAGTGATTTATTTCGTTCATGGGGTAGTTTCTCTCGTTTCACACCCCACTTACTCATAAAATGTCACTATTCACATTTATATCATAAATAATTATTTTAACATTTATTTAGTCTATATTAAGTCAGTAAAATTTAATTTGTTCACTGATTCAAATGAAATTATTAAATCTCTCTTTTATTTGAATCATTTCTTTCTAAAATTAATAGGTGAGCAGAAAATTACATTAGTTATATTTAACATGTAAAACGCCTATGATCGGCTGAGTAAATCACCACCCTGTATATAATGAATAGATCAAAGACCTGCACTATATATTGATAGTTTCATCATAATCTTTAAATAAGCTAACAATTAAATGGATGCATAAAAAACATTACCGCGTATAAGAAAGTAAAAAACTGATATTTAACAAAAAAATATATTAGAAATAATAACATTTCCGCTTGGAGTATGGTTATATAACTCTAAGGTCTGCAGAGTAGATTAAGCATCAGTTATAAATGACCAGGTAGAAAAACGTTCTCGTGGAATTCAAGCGCGGTTGGAATGATAAAGAAGGTGATTTTTCATTCAGAAATGAGTTGCGATTAATCGTGGCTACAACACGCTGATGTAGAACTGTGAACACTCCTTCGCATTAGGTTTCGGTGTTGATGAAAAACTAGTAGCCTTACATTTGTAACCGTGATGATAGTTACATCATTTACCATCGGGTTCTTCGGATTCATCAACTTCTACCTGGACGAGAAACAGTTAGAAAACAGAGGTTGATTGTAATCATATAAAACAATATGACAAACTTAAAGGTTTTGAATACTCCGAGTACCAATTCGAACCCCCTGTTTAATTTGTATATAAATGTGTTGTTATGAAAGGCATTGAAAGGAACGGATGATGAACTCTCTTCATCCAATCAATGTCTGGGTTTTCTTCGTGTAGTATCTTTTGTATAGATTTGCCATTTCTTAGGTCTTCTATACAGTTTCTTCTTAAATGCGTTATTGTCTCAAAGTCTCTCCCAGATATTCTTCATTGTCTGTCATCACCTTTTGTCCAACAATTATTTCTCTTCTATCATTGCCTATTCTAAATCTGCAATCACTCGTATATTTAGATTTTCATTTTCTCCAACCTCTATATTCCTCAGTAATAAATACTCCAACCGAACAGAAATCCTTCAGCAGCTCTGCTGAACCCTGATCTTTAGCAACACCTGCACAATCTACAAATTACAGGTGTTATCACCATCTCACATATGTTTGTCTACCAGCATTGGATACAAATCTTACGAGCTACGTGTCGAGATGCGACGTCAACGCTTCAAGTAAACGAGACAAGCAGACTATGTGAGATTAATGGTGACTCGCGAGGTGTGCAGAAGCGCAGCTGCTGCAGCAGAAGCTTTTCGAATACTTGGAGAAATTTGAGGAAGATTTCGAAGAGATTTCAATTTTAGTGGATCTTATGGTCTACAGAGCATTATATTTTTGTAGATCTTCTTAATATTTTTACTTTCTTATATCGTGAGATCATCAGTTCGAACTCCACAGCTGACAGTTTCCAATTTAAATCTATCCCTGTGGTTCCTCCTCCACTAACATCTTTGGGGGCTATGATTTGACGGCTGGTAACCGCACTTCATACGAAAAAATATATCACTTACCGAGATCTGCGTAAGCAGAGTGCCACACCCTTAAAGGGTAAAAGGCGTGATGATATATTTATTTTTAATTTTTTTTTATATAAAATATACGTATCATAAAAAAATCGCTGACGTGATTTTTTTCGGAAATATATATTTTAACGTCCACTAAAACCGTTAATACTATTTTCTCATTGATGTCTGTATGTGTGGGGATGGATGGATGGATGCCCGTGTGCGCAATATCTCATGAACGAGACAAGATATGTAAACGAAACTTGGAATTTATAAGTTTCATGAAAATATGAAGATCTGAGTAGATTTTGAATGAAATTGAAAAACCGGAAGAGGAAGTTTACCTGACACAAAACAATAAATCAGTTGTGAAAAATGTTTCAAATGAAAAATGTTACCAAACATATTTGGAATATAAAATATTATTTGCAACGTTTTTATAAATGGTTATAATTTTGAGAAATATTAAATTATATATTTAATAATATATTTTAATAATTTTAGCTACAATGGAAACAAAAACTAAAACATTTTTAATATCTAATGTCAAATAATTGTAAAGTGTCAAAAATTATGATATTATAAAAGAAATATTTGAGTTATTAGCTAGACAATTCAATTCATATGTTGTCTGTCAAAATTATCCAATAGATTTTGGGGATTTAAAATTTTCCATTATTGGAAAAGAATTAAACTGACTTTTTCACTATTGATCTCATCGATATTTTTTCGACAATTTCTACTAGTGATCCCATTGATAACTTTAAACAACTAAATTGTTACAATATTGCTGTGGAAGTGAATCTATTTGCAACTAGGTATAAAGAAAGAATACATTTTGACTTGTTTAAAAAAAAATTTTTATGAAACTTTATCTAAATTTAAAAAGTTTAATTGTTATTCATTAAGCCACAATGATTTTATAAAAATGTTGTGACGTCATAGTAGAGGTGTTGGTGGATCTCAAACAGTAGAGATTTAAATAATTTTTGTCTCATAAATGTTCTATTTTATTGTAATGATAATAATAAAATAAGTAAAAAAATATATGACCACAATTATTTACAATCTGTACTGTTTGAGATCCAGCAACACCTCTACAATGACGTCACAACATTTTAAAAAAATCATTGTGGCTTAATGAATAACAATTAAGATTTTTTTAAAGTGTAGATAGTCTTCAATTTAAATAACGTTTCATAAAAAAAAAAAATGGTGAAAGACCCCATTGGTTCTATATGTGTAAGAAAGTAGTGTGGTGACAAGTGATCACTTAATTTTTTTTTTGATATACCTAAAATTTAATTTATTATTGTTCTAATTTAAATAAAGTTTAATATATTTTGAATCTAGAAGTATTTCGGTTTTTTGTATTTACAATTTTGCTGTAAAGTGAATAGGTAAAAAGTATCTTTTTGCAGCAATATAATAAAAATAATAAGTGAAAGGTATATTTAAATTAACACTCGTCTAATTTTAAATTTCTTCTTGTTACAGGTATGTCTTTCTCAATCCTTAATCATAATTCAAAATCATCGGTTGGTAAGTAATTAAATAATGCTTCTTCTACATCAAGAACTATATCAATATCATGGTTAGATGATATTGTTTAATCAGTAATAGCTATTTTAATTAGACTCGATGCCACATTTCCAAATTAGAAATTAATTAAGCCAATTTCAAATCAGTTCTGCTCCATATTTTATGTAAATTACCACAGAAAAAACATCAATACATATTTATATCATCAATGACGCAAACGAGACATCTTCACGCCTTAAACGAAGCCCATAAATATGTAAAACAAATGCATGTTCTCTCCTTGAAATTATCAACATTATAAACATTCAATTATGTCAAGTTGTCACACTGAACTCCACAAATAACTAAAAAATGCTTTAGTTCTTCTACACGTGCACCTTACATGGCTTCGCGAATTCTTCAGAATATTACACACTGTTTAGTCATTCGATTAAATATGTCTTTCAACAAGAATTATAAATAGGTATTTGTAACACATGAATATTTATAAAAATATTTGCAAGGCGTTGATTTCATTCATCGAATCATCTTGTTAATAATTTATGTAAATGTTGTAATAAAATTTAAATTTACAAACGCCGATTTTTAATGACGAGTTTGCTGAGGAATTATAAATCAATTTAATGCGACGCTACTCTTCACCTTCTATAGATAAATTAGTAGAAAAATAAAGACCATTAACTACGAGCGCAGAATCATATCTTTTAGCCCATTTCAGACTTTTTAACATTTAAAAAAATCTGATGTGGCCAGCACATAATCTCCCGCCCAATACTATTCTTAAACGATACAAAATAGTATTTGATAATACAGAAACATACCTTCTTATTTGTTTGTTTTCTATTTATATTTGAGAAATTAAATTTTCTTTCGTATATTTATTTAATTTTTTGACTATATTTCACTAAGAAAACAGCTTCACAATCAAAATGACATGTGTCACATTTCGTAAAAAATTGAAAATTTTTAAGTGTTTCCATGGTGTACAAGGAATGCAAGATTTATGAAATCTAATTTCTTTACATTTTATTATCTCTAAATCTAATGAAAATTAATAAAATTAATGTAATCAAAACAGATGTAAAATTAAATATTCTACAACTTTTAAAATAACATAAATTGTTGAAAAAGAAAATTTAACCGTGTTTTTCACGAAAAACTGTTAAGGGCTTCAAGTAATTCTACTTCCGGTTTACCTATTTTTTCTAAAATCTAATCAGCTCTTCATTTATTGGTATTATAGTACACACATTGGTATTATAGTACACACACACATACATACATACATACATACATACAAACATCATGGCGAAAATAGTAAAATCGTATTGTAGGGATCCTAAAACGTGCTTATTCATTGAAAACTCACTACCAAATTTTTTGACCAAAAACAATACATCCCTTACCTAGAGGTAGGCGGGAGGTAAAAAGTTGTAGTAATCCTTACAAAGGGAAAATTGTACTCAATTTATATGTATCTTGATTTTTAAGAATATTTTAAGGAAAAATAACAACTGAAATAATCCTACCGTCCAAAAGTAGAAGCTACCTATTTATGTTTCGCGGAGGGAGCAAGTTGCAATTATGCGCTTAAGAATAGGTAATCTTTATCTTCTTCTTCGAGATCCTGTACATCTGTATATCATCTTCTTCTGCATTGTGTTAAATATCACATCAGAAATCTCCTCAGTTTTGCAAATACTCTTTCATCAGTTCTCTCCAATGAGACTGATATTGTGTGGTTTGAGAGTTCATTTCTTTCTCTTGTTTTCACTTCTATTATTTATTTAATTTAATTTTTGTTGGCCATAATTAATTTTACAGCGGTAATATAGAAGAAAGTTTCAAATCAAAATTGAATTTAATGTTTTTCATCTTTTTATTTCAATGAAATTTACTTTATTTTATTCATTTACTAAGATATGCCCAAAACCCTGATAGGCCTTCAAATAATCTACCACTTACTGTTGATGAATTGTCCCCTAAATCTAAACAATTCGTAACATAAACATAATACCTCCCTTACCTATATGTATATGCGGAAGATAAAAATGATAAAACTTAAGATATAAATATGGTAAATTAAACAATCTTCCTTTTTATGATTCTAAGTGGGGCAAATGATACGATTCTAAGCTCCTGTCTTAAAAATTTGTGATGGTCAAAGTGGCTTATTTTCTCACAGTCCGTCTCTGTAGCGTGCCACCCAAGTCTGTTACAATTTAGGCCATCTACAATCCTTAAATTCTGCATTAATAAATAAATAATACAATGTCACTAATATACTCAAATGAAATTCAAGTTAAACAATGGCTAGATCAAGTCTTGAACCTACAGACCTCGCCGAAGTGAATAGATATGAAAAATGCAATTCGATCTTGCGTTACGTAAGGTAACGTATCGCGTAACGTAGGCAAGAACGGCTCCAGATATAGAGCGTTTCATTGGCTATAGAAAAATGCCGCCTAAGTATTGTCATGCGGCGTGTCACGATTCCACAGGACCGTATTTGCAAGTTGCTATACTTTTCTATATACAAAAATGAAAATTCACAGGAAAATAATAAGAGCAATAACAATGTACACTGCTGATACTATGACAGTAACAAAAAGATCAAGAAGATTTAAGAATAATGGAACGAAAATATTAAGAACAAATATTAGGACCAATGATGATATCAGAATACGAATACAGAACTGCAAAACAAAACAAAACCTAGTGAAACAGATCAAGCAATAGAGAATCAGGTGGCTTTTATGAAATATCAATTTTTTTCTTGCTATTTACTCATGTTGGGTGTGGCACTTTGCTTCCACAGATCTCGGTTTGATATATTTTTGCGCGTGAC
The DNA here is from genome assembly GCA_963942605.1 of Poecilus cupreus. Lineage (NCBI taxonomy): Eukaryota > Metazoa > Arthropoda > Insecta > Coleoptera > Carabidae > Poecilus > Poecilus cupreus. The sequence goes on from OZ012722.1 coordinate 12,045,658, forward strand.
ATCAAATTACAACACCCAAATATGTAAGTGAAGAGAGAACTACATGAGAAAAGTAAAGAAGCTATTGATTAATATAATCTTAAATATTTCTAATAACAATTCATTGATGTATGGTTCTGAATGTTGGAAGTGGATGAAGAAGCATGAACGACGTATAACTGCTGTAGAAATGAGATATTTGAGAGGAGTGTGTGGGTATACAAGACGTGATCGTATCCGGAATACATTGGTGTATGATGAGTGTGAGATTGAGAAGAATGTGGGAGTGAGTCAGTTGAGGTGGTTTGGACATGTTGAGCGAATGTCGAATGAAAGGTTGGTGAAACTAATATATGTGGGTGAGATTGAAGGTGAACGATTGCATGGGTATGATTGATGGTTTGTTGCGTGAACGAATGATTCCGAGTATGAAGAATAAACGAGCATGTATGAATGAGGACGAGGCGAAAGTAGTAGAATGTTTGGAGGAAATTGATTGTTGGTTAACTGTGTTTCTGGGTTCGTGCTACCCCACTGAGTGGAATATAGCGTGATGTTATGTATGTATGTATGTATGTATAATAGTACAGGTTTCTTTCTTATAATCTCGAACCTTAGTGCTATAATGAGCTTCATTCTTAAACGAGTTTAAGTAACATTGTTATGACAGAATAGTATGCATTACATAAACAAAATAACTATCACCAGCCTAGCTATTTGCAAAAAGGAAATTGTTAAGTATTCCTGTAAAGAATTAATAAATAATAAATAAAATAGGAACCAGAGGAAACCTTATAAAATTCTCATCCTTTCGCGAAATTTCCGGAGTACGCCCCTGTCGCAATCTCCACCAGTAACAAGAATTAAATCAGGCGCTTTATAAATTAATTTAACGACAATGATCTCTCCGCTATTGTATTCATAAAAAGAGGAAAAGAAATGGTAATCACGTTTATTAAGCGCATTCCTCTCGGCATGGTATGCAAGCTAGCAGACGTTACCGTTTACGTTGTGTTGCGTTATGTTCATTACCACAGAGACCAGATGGCAACAGAATCTCAAAAAATGATGACTGGATGATTTCTGAAAACTGCTGGAAGTAATTCGGCAATGAGAGAGATGAAAGGAAACTCTTTTGATCGTGAGACATTTTTCTGTTATGTATCCTTTCAAAATATATCACTTACTGAGATCTGCGAAAGCAAATCTCCTTATCCAAAATTGGTAAATGGCTTGATAATATATTTATTTACTTTATATAGATCTTTCCTAATTTACCCTAACTCTGCTCCGCGTCGTGCTTTTAAGTTCGTCGTACGTGCCTTAAAAACCTTACTTATACACTTGTATCATTATATACCGTGAATTATTTATTGACTTCTGAAAAAATTTTCAGTATATAGCAAAAGAGTGAGAATAAATTGAAAATTATTTGACAGATCTTTCGAAAACTTGTTGCCAGGCAACAGCCACGAAAGTCTGTAGGGTATGAGTGGTTATTGCCAAATGACAAAAAGTTTGAGAAAGATACTGAAAAATTATTTTCTAATTTATCGAACTCTCGAGTTATATTTAATTAGATTATTTTTTATTTCTTCATCATGCACGCCATTAAATCTATCTTTTATGCTCATTTTTTACTTGTGTTGATGATAACTATCTGACATCTGACATTTATCAACAAAAAAAAGCTACTGAAATTATTCCCGGGAATAATCACAAGAGCTTTATTCTTAGTAAAATAATGACAGGATTGGTTAAGACGCAGACACGTGACATACAATAAAGAATTTCATTGGTTTGAAGAAACGTCAAAAAATAATCAATGGTAATACCACTAAAGGTGAAAATTTTTTGTTTTTTTTGCATATTATTACTTCAAAATTTCGCGATTAAAAAATTTCGTTAAAAACACCATGAGATTTTATTTATAAAATTGTCATGGTAACCGGATATACTGCTGGGACCAGTATATTTGCTACTTTGATTGGTCAAAATAGATGACGTGTAAGCCTCTTATTGGGTTATTTAGTATGGCGTTGGATAATTTTTATAGCAGGTATCTACAGTAGTACATTAAAGACAGAAAAGTAAATGTTGCATCGTAGCTAAAACTTACAGTTTAATAAAAACAAAATTTTCGTCCACATTAACCATATCAAAGCCCACTAGAATATTAGGTAAGTGTAAGCAATCCATGATCATCCAATTCAATCTCAGTAATTGAGATAATCGCAGAAAATGGTCCACTAATCGAGATTCATCGACCTGACTAGAGTCACGTGCTACGCTAGTTCTTCATGAAGTGAGAGTTTTGGATGAGGAAGAAAAAGAGAACTGAATCAGTGATATACTGATCACGATCATTTAAATAAATGATCTATGGGCGGATGGCTTACCTATATCCATTACAGAAAGTTGCAAGTGTTTCTGTTATTTATTTTTGAAATGGAATGTACCTGTTACATATTCTGCGGTTACAATATAGAAAGAATGAAAAGAGGAAAAGACCATATATATATTCTTCTAATTATTTGGTAATTAGTTTCAGTTATTCATCTTCAAATACCATTATTTATTCCATTAGCACTAACATTTTTCATTTGCAACATTTGCTAAATTGAATTAAGCTGAAATACCTTTCAGCACATTTTGGTTTAATTTCCATAAATATTTTATGAAAATTCAACGTTGTCAGGAAAACAAATGAATAACATGAAGACTCACTACCGCCTCAATATTTTCCCGTATTCGTTACATTATTCCAACGATAAATATGATTAGCATAATCAGGCCATTTTAGCGTTTGAAGATTATCATTCATAATGAAGCAATACTAGAGTCAATATTCCAAGAAAATTCTTATCTTTAATCAACTTCAACTGTTAATTAACATGTTACTCCGTGACATAAATATAATGTACCTTTGCTCTTTAATAATAACGTTGTTTTTAAATTACACTGATCGTTATCAAATTATCTATGGAATAGAAGCAATGAACAACGAAATGGAACATTGTTCTTATCGTCAATATTGGATTAATAAATGACACAGCAGAAGAAATACAGTAAGAGCATCGAATTATGTCACTGCCAGTGGCGTACGCTTACATTTTGACATCTGGAGCTGAATCCCAAGAGTATTTTATTGGTTCATTTCGAAAATCCAGACACGTCAAAAATCCGGGTGGGGTCCGGTCCCAATTAATCCGGATTATTGACGCTCTACTGACTAAAGATGATGATGTTATTTCTTGACAAATTAGTACAATAACATTCAAATTTAAAAAAACATTGTAATTAAGTGATATTTGGGTCTATTTTTTAAAAGGTACCACCGTAACAACTTGCTAATGGAGGATTATAGAGAAGCAAATTTTCATGCTGCCATCTATTGATGTTTTCATGGAACTACGATGAAATTCACGTGAGCGAAATACAAACAAAACGCTGTCAAAATGACAGTTCTTGAAATGATGCTAAATATCAAAAATAAAGTGTGTGTATGGTTTGTGCAATAGTGACTCCCGTTATTATTATAAAGAATGTATGGTCAGTGTTAAATTACTAAGTTTTCTAAATAATAAATTTCAAAAATAAAAACATAACCTTGTTAAAACACCATCTCAAACGTCAAAACATGGATGTTTGTATTATGAACTTCCATCTCAACTTTTACCTCATCTTTCTCTTTGTTGACGTCAAAATCATAACCCTCCATTGTGACAAAAATGAATCGTTTTGTTACAGCTAATGAAATATTCCCATTAGAGATGAAGTTTCGATCCGATTTTGTCACCAATATACGTAACAACTTTGTTAGAGAATTGGGTCGATTATATGTATAATCCGAATTATACAATATTATTGAAAATCGGGCCTATTTCCTTAAATAAAGTGGCTACCGTTTTTGACAGCTAATGAAATATCTATTAAACATGATGTTTCGATGCGTTTTGTCGCCATTTATAAGTTATTATATACTATAACAGCTTCGTTAGAGTATTGGCCGGAATATTTTGTAAGAACAAATATACAGCAATGTGGGGTACTTTTAATATGATGGGTGCTTAATCGTTTTATTTCGATCCTTTGGTGGACAAAAGTATGCCGTGGAAACCAATTCGTCCTGTGTAACCAAGAAGTTTTCGTAAGTTAAACAAGTAGTCAACCTGTAGAACCCAAACAATCTACGAATACATAGGGCAAACAGCTCCTTTCGAATTGAAGAATTTTGGGTATTAAATATCAACTTACTATCTTCATTCTAAAGTAATAAATTAAGCCTGTTCCAAAAGAGTTAATTTTGTAAAGGGCCCAAGGTATTGTATCGATGATTGAATTCACAGTTTAGTGATAGGAGGTCCGCTCATCTTGCGCAAGCATTTTCGAATCCCCGGTAAGTAGATTAAATTTCTATCCGTATTTCCGTGGCCGGGTCTTGCAACAATAAGATCTCGAGATCCCCGAGGCCTCACACGAATTTCAATTTCGAATTACATGCTTAGCAAGCAATGAAACTGAATTTGTATTATCAGATAAAGATCTAGGTTGAATGGGGTCTGATTGGCGGATAACAGAATATGATTACGGAGCAAATGCTGATTCGGAATACTTAAATTACAAGCAAGATACAAACTAAATTTATAAGAAGACTGTTATTTATAAGTTTATAATATGTTTATTTGAATCCAATATATGCAAAAGTGTGCTTATGCCAAATATTTAAAAACCTAGTTTTGCATATCATTTTAATTAGAAACCGTTCTTTCGTATCATGGTGGATATAAAAGGATAACCATCAACGTTTACTTAACTTTACTTTTTTGAAATTGCTGTAAATTTTTACCTATGCATGCAATAAGACCCATTTGGATTTCACGATAAATCAATCAAATTAAAATCACTATTTATTATAGGAAAATTGTAACACAGCTATGGAAAAAATAAAAACGAAAAATACTTGACATTTCATGAAACAGTTTTAGGGTTAGGTTAGGTTAGTTAATTTTATTTATTCATGCCTTTCGGCCTAGAATCTATACAAATTTTTACATCTTATTTCTATGGTGATTACATTATATCAGTTTACCTAAAAAATTAAATTTCACGTTTTCTTTTTTCTAAAATTTTTTCTATCTAGTCTTTTCCTATTCCTAGGCTATTTAATAAGTAAATTTCATCTCTTATAATATGTAGTGTCTGTATATTCTTGTATCGTGGGTTATATTTTGTTTCTTGAATTTTGTTGAATTGTTCTTGTTTTTGTATATCTCCGTCTCTGCTATTCAATGATTCTATTATAAATTCTTCATTTTGTCTCTTTCTTTTTATTTCTAAGACTGAAAATCCATTTCTTTTATAATATTCTTTTCTAGTTATTCCCCATTACGTGAGTTTAGACTTATCTTCATTTGAAACAGTTTTAGGGTTATTTATTTATTTATCTATGCCACTGGAATAATAATAGTTCTTTACTTTACAAGTGGGCAAAGTAGGGAACTACCCACGAGAGAAATTTTAGCTCACGAAGCCGAAGGCTGAGTGAGATAATTTTATCGATTGAGTAATTCCACTTTGCCCACGTGTGAAGTATAACGTTTTATCCAACACTTCTTAATAAATAAAAATTTATTAAAGAAATATTATTTGACAGCGACATATGCTTTAAATTTTTAAATTGAAGTAGGTACCAAGGTGTTGTGTGTTATTATTATTGTTATAAATAAAAAAATACTCACTAGTGGCTTTCCTCAAAATTATACCCACTAGTGTATAATCTGTTACTTTGCTTGTTTAAAATCGCCATAGTTATTGAGCATTTATTGAGAGGTGTTGGATAAACATATTTTTTATTTATTCATAATTCACAACAGAGAGTTATGATTCATAATACAATCTTCTCTACCAATCAAAGAGCCAGAAATCCATAATTCACGGTTATTTTAAAGACGTGATGTGGATCACCAAGCAACGCCCGTCTGACAGTTGACATGTAGTCAGTTGTCATTGTGTATTTTTATGTTGACGTTTTTCAACGTGTCTTTTCAATGAATTTCGATTATTAACAAAAGTGATTTTCGAATTTACAGGAGTAGAAAAAGTATAGTACATATATTATTGTATACTCTTTGTTTTAAGAGATTTTTCTATTTTATCTATTAGTCCATGTTTCAGTTTCTTGGCGTTTTCCTATTCTTTTGTTATATTTATGCCCCTAACTTCCGTCGTTATTTACAATTACACCTATAAATACTGGAAATGATCAACTTGTTCTATGTTCAGCCCATAATATGTAGACTATCCTCCATCCTTCCATCCTCTATAATTCCCCGGAGTGCTCCGGACCACCGTCCAAGCCCGTGCCATCAAGATCAATATCTGCGCCAATCAATCACCCGGGACGAGCAGCGGCGGGTGATAATCATTTCACACGTGACCCCGATACAACGACCTGTCTTCAAACAAAAAACAAATGAACCTCCCGTGAGCGAGCACGCATGGGCACGCAACACAGCACGGTAGGATGTTGCCATCGTAATCTGAAGATGTTGTTGGTAGAAGAGCTACTGAGATTAATGAACTTGAGTTGATGCTATTGCTTAAGGGAGATTCATTCCGCAACTTCAACATGTGGACTGTTTTTAATTCTAGTGGGCTGCTACGTTGTAACGTATCGGACTGTGGGTGGTGATGTACTTGACTTACACCTGTGGCTCCTTTTCCATTAACACCAGTTATATTCCAGTTGAAAAATAATTAAGAAAATAAATAATATATATTTTATCTACGCCACTGTTATAATAAACATTTTACTCCCATCATTTCGGTGGAGCATTCTAACATGTTATGACACTCATTGAGGTAATTTGATGCGTTTTTGTCTATTACCTCACTCGTTTGCTCTACTTTCCTGCATGGAAAAAATATATTCGGGTTGTTATCAAAATTGTCAGTAATAATATAACAAGAGAGTGAGAATAAATAATAAAAAATAATTTGACAGATCTTTCGAAAACTTGTTGCCAGGCAGTAGCCACGAAAGCCCGTAGGGCTGGAGTGGCTATTGTCAAATGGCGGTAAGTTTGAGAAAGATACTGGAGAATTATTTTCTAATTTCTTGAACTCTCGAGTTATATTTAAATAGATTATTTTTTTATTTCATCATCAGGCACGTCACTAAATCTATCGTTTTTGCTCATTTTTACTTATGTTGATGATAACTATTTGACATTTGACATCTGTCAACCAAAACAAAAAAGCTACAGAGAATATTATCGGGAATAATCACAAGAGCATTATTCTGATAGGATTGGTTAAAACGCAGACACGTAACATACAATAAAACATTTCATTGGTTTAAAGAAACGTCAAAAAATAATCATAGTAACAAACAAACCTGATCCTTTAATTTTGAGTAAATAAATTATTGCAAATTTTTTTTTAAATTTTTTTGTTTTAAAAACAATGCAAGATATAAAAAAAATTGCCAGTTTTGTATTTCTCGTGCATTTTATTGTAAAACAGTATTTTTTGAAAATTTTGATCTTTTTTTTAAATTTTGATTGGCGATGTAAGAGATACGAGATCAAATCATAAACCTTAGATTCAGCTCGTAAAAATACATAAGTACAAAAAGTTGCAGCACCTTTGGTCGACGGGTTCAGATTTTAGAGTAAAGTTTTAAAATAGCTCAAAAATCGTTTCCAAATATGGCAGTGAAAGAGGAACCACAGGAGTAAATTAAAATGGCAACTGTCGACAAATTAAATAGAAAAGCTTTAATTAAAATTCATCTTCCTCATCAGGCATTTATTTTAAAAGTCCACATCCTTGACAACATAAATCCCCTCTTCTTTCTCTATTAGCCTGCAGCTTTCAAACCGTGCTTTCCTTGATAAAAACCCGGGTACAGTTTGACCGCGGTGGCTTGGCGGGGCACGAAGCGTTTACCCGGGGGTACAGGGGGCGGCGGGGGCGGATCGCGCGGTGTGTGGAACCAACAGGTAACTGACGCTACCTGAGCTTGCTGCGCTCGTCAATTATACTTTTTCATGTAATAATGATAATCGTGCCGGCAGCGCGTGCGTTGTTGGGAGTGAGACAGTGCACAGGGACACACTTAGGGGTGGGCAGAATTATAAAATAAGGAAACTGTATCAATATAATTTTATTATTTTATCCAACACCTCTCAATAAATGCTCTATAACTATGGCGATTTTAAACAAGCAAAGTAACAGATTATCCACTAGTGGGTATAATTTTGAGGAAAGCCACTAGTGAGTATTTTTTTATTTATAACAATAATAATAACACACAACACCTTGGTAACTACTTCGATTGACATTTTAATTTAAAAATTTAAAGCAAATGTCACTGTTAAATAATATTTCTTTAATTAATTTTTCATTTATTAAGAAGTGTTGGATAAAACGTTATACTTCACACGTGGGCAAAGTGGAATTACCCTCTCGATAAAATTATCTCACTCAGCCTTCGGCTTCGTGAGCTAAAATTTCTCGCGTGGGTAATTCCTTACTTTGCCCACTTGTAAAGTAAATAACTATTATTGTATGTACGATAACACATCGAGTTGTGGATCATAAGATCCTGAGTTTGAATCTCATTTCAATTTTACTCCTATTGTTCGATATCAACTTAGGCATATCACTGGGGAGTGTGATTCTGAAAAAATAAAGTGCCACGCCCGAAATGGTAAATTTGAAATAAATGAAATAAAACTATAGTGCCAAGCTTAAAAATCATTTGTATAAATATTGGTGTGTGAAGTGAAATAGGAATTGGCAACGAAAATTTCTTTTCACATAAAAATAATAGTAAATTATTATATGAGGGATTATAATAGTAATTATTCACGAAGTTGAAGCGTGCATCACGAGCCGTAATTGCGTGATGCAAATTATCCGAGTAAATAAAGACCATAATCCCGAATATAATACTGTACTTTTTCTACTTCTATGTAAATACGGAAATAGCATTTAGCAAATTATCGAAATCGATTGTAAAAGCGCGTTGAAAAACAAAATACACGATGACAACTGACTACATGTCAACTGTCAGTTCGTGTCAGACGGCCGTTGATTGGTGATCCACATTACGTCTTTAAAATAAATGTGAATTATTGATTTCTGGCTCTGTGATTGGTTGAGAAGAGTTAATTATGCGTACTATAATTCATCGAAAAAATTGAATTGAATAACGAAGAAGAAATTCGAATGGTTCCTTTGTATAATTTCGGTTATAGTTTAAGAAATGTTTGTGTAATGTTTCTTAATTTATTTCCTGGGCGTCCTAGACCAAATGTTTCCACAGTTTCGGGAATATTTACAAAATATGAAAGACATGCATGTTTAGATAGGAATCATAAGACAAAGACAAGATTAAAAACTGCAACTACATTGACAACCTATGTAACATTTTATCTGGAACATTACGGCGATATTTTTTTTTTTATTAAAATATATTAAAAACGAATTAATTTCAAAAGGATGAGTTAATGTATTAAATAGACCATAGTTTTAACTATTGTATAATATATAATAAAAACTCTCACATACATCATGATTCCATCGTTCTTTAAAATGTTCGAGTACGTCCCTGCGCGATCCCAGCGAACAAAACACCATCGTGTTCTCAACTTACACCGCCATCGTCCGCTCTTCTCGCCATTTGACAGTTTAATTATGCAATAACATTAGTTATAAAATTTAAACGGGTAACGCGCACTTCCAACTACACCGCGATTATCATACACACTATTCACGCACGCACCAACCAACAAATGTCAGAGTTGCGCGCAAAAATCACGGCGGGATTGGATTACACACGGGTGAGCAGTTAGAGGATTAGATGCCGAGATAGCGTAGCTTCCTGTAAGCACTGGGATTCTTATTGGTGCTAAATGTTAATTGTATCGCATGGACTTGGATTGTTATGGGTTTGGTCTAAGAGCGCCAAGAGATTCTGCAATGCATTACATTTAAGGTCAAACATACGCCTCGAAAGAACGAAACCATTATTTTGTAAAAAAACAGCAAATTCTGTTTTCTTCACTATTTACATGTTCTTTATGGTCCAACAACCTACAACCGTTTAAATTTCATGGATTTTTTACAGTGACTTGTACATTGCAATGTCAGATGAAGTACATATTTTCGTTGGGTTCGTTCATTCCCATGAATTTCGTTTTGCAAATTCAAATTTAAATAAATTATTTCTTACAATTATTCTTATCGAAAAACAAAACAATTATTACAGTAAGGTCTTTGAACATTCTAGTATTTATATATGTGGATGAAAAGGATAGCTAAAATATTAAACTATAAAAAAATATTCGTTGAAGTCTCATTTCTCATTCCCATGTATGACTACAGTAATGAAAATAATTCGTATATTTATAAATAGGCTCATCTATGACATGCTAAGTTTATTTTCAATTTGAATTTACAGTTATATATAGTTGGTATATTTTTATTTGTTTCTAAAAAACTGTAAATTCAAATGAAAAATAATCTTAGTATGTTATAGACGATCATATTTATAAATATACAAATTATTTGCATTACTGTAGTCGTTCATGGGAATATGTGGCATATATTTTACTAGTTTGAGAATTATGTCCATGTATAATTTGTAAACAAAATTAGCTTTTTAAAATTTATCAAAAAACTTTGGACTTTTATCTACAAATGTAGATTTTTTATTTAGATTTATTATAATAATGATATATTGTTTCAAAAAAATCATGTTCATGTTGCGCTATCTTCAGCCCGTATGGTTGCCCTTAACTATAACAGCACTTGGTACAAAGAGGTAACTGACATACGAAAAGGTTTTAGTTGATTAAATAAATAACCAAGGGTAGCGTAGTCGTTAGCCACCACGGAATATTTTAACTCGATTCCAAAGACCCCCTACTAGAATTAAATAATTCACCTAGTTGTGCAATTCTTAGATTTTTAACTTAAAAAAAAATAAAAAACTGCCAGAACTTGGTAAATAAAGATTGCTGGTTTTCTTCGTAGATTTTTTTTTACTTAAAATAAAATGTTTCGAATTACTGTACGTAATTCTTCGTCAGGAAAACAAATGAACAACATAAACAAGGAAATATAAACAGTAATTTAGTAACAACAAAATTATAATGACTTTTGAATTATAAGTTCTTTAAATATTTCATTTAAATACGACGTTTCGAATAATTGTAGATAATTCTTCATCAGTAAACAAAAAAAAAAAATGAGGAATAATGTACACTAATTTCAAATTTCGTATTTATATAAAATATTTAGAGAACTTAATTTTGACATAAGCAGATCCCATTCAATCCCTGTCAAACTTTTGTTCGAAACATTTTGTCGTTCTATATATCTTTTTCGATATATTCTTCTGTTAAGATTAAAATGGTATTAAAATAAATAGGATATGTAACATTCGACACATTTTATTTCCATTCAACGACGGATCCTTGGGGAATACCTTCATACACCCAGTATGGTTCAAGCATTAAGAACTTTCGTTATTCTTGTCTCGTTGTAAAGTTATTGAACTAATTTGTGGTACTAGACATATCAGTAAATAATTTAGTGTTCAACGTCTAGCATTTAAGAATGAAATAAATAAATTATGCATACAGAAAATATATTAGCATTTAAAGAACAGAATTTGTAAGCATTTATGAATGACCCAATTCAATAGACGATCTATTAGTTTAAATAGAGCACCATTATTTATTTAAATCAGTTCAAATATTAATTTGCAGACACTCCTGTATTTCGTCCGTAGGTTTAAAACAATACCATTGCAAAACCAAACGAAATTGATTTTTATTTTGACAAATATTAATCTGTTCCTGCTAATATAGCACTAATGAGCCGCCTACAACAAATGCAGTGATTTTAAATCATTAGAAAACCAATTAAAGAAACTACAACAACTAGTTTACTGTTATAACTTGGGTAATTTTAACAATACAGCTATAAATTAATGTATATATTCGAACCTACGAATAAAAGCAAGGTTAATGGGTGTATTTAATACTGCAAAGGAAATATGATAGCATGTAGGATATCGCGTAGCCAGAGAAATTATTTATAGGTTAGAGGTGCGCATATTTCTATAAAATAAATAATTTTTATTGTGTAGTTTTTATTAATGAAGTCATATATCAAGACCACGCAGTTGAGGTCGTTTTTCCTTTTTAATTCTAGACTGAAACTCTACTTGTGATCTTGAAACCAGCATTACATATTACTAACTTGAGACTTTAAATCAATACTTGATCATGATATTTATCCATTTTTTGTGTGACGCTCTGCTTTAGCAGATCTCAGTAAGTGATATATTTCTACAAAGTCATTGAGGATGATCTCATAATGTAGCTATTTATTTAATCTTTCACAAAAAATTTAATTACCGTCCTGTGAAATCAATTTTAAATTTATAAAAATGTATAGTGTATATATTACACTGCTGAGACTATGACAATATCAGATAAGATGAAGAAGATTTAATAATAATGGAACGAAAAATTTTTAGAAAAAATACAGAATAAAAATGAACTATGAAATAGAACAAGAGTAGGAAGAAGACATACCTAGTGAGAAAGATTAAACCATAGAGAGTCAGATGACTGGGACATATATGGAGAGTTAGAATAGGATAAGTAGTAGAATGAAGACCAGGAGGAAGAAGAAACCGAGTCAGACCCAGATCAATATCAGATTTTTTGACCATTTGTAAAATTTGTACTTTGTAAGAAACTACCATAAATATTTATATACAAGATAAGTGAAGTATGCTGAATACGCTCATTGAAACAGATTTGAAAAATCTCATTTCATTTTCGATATATAAGCGCTGAACCATATTTTCACAACTTTTTAGTTAATTCCGCGTCGCATAGAATCGCTCGTATCACAAAAAATAAGGATTAGATAACGTTAAAACGCTTTATTTTTAAGTTTCTGGTTGAAAATAGAAGGATAGGGTATATAAATCAAAATTCTAAGAGATGAAAATTTTTGGTGAAATTTCAATACATACCCCTTCAGTTTTTTCGGTTTTTGGGTCATTTCCAGACTTTTTGTTGTAATTCTTCTTTCTGTCGAGCGAATTTAAAGAATTTTTCCTCACTTATGTATTTCGTCAAGCTGAATACAGTGGTGGAGGTTACAGGTTCGTATCTTGATTTATTGTTTAGATATCGACCCTGGAAATTTTTGGTGAAACCAATTTTGGGAAAAAATTCAAAAAAATTAATATTGCTGAAAATTTGTTTGTAAGGTAACTAAAGCATGCATATTTCAAAACTTGAGTCCGGTTTCAATATCTCTCTTATATCTTTAGTTATAGCCTTGGGAATTTGAGAATTTCATGATTTTTGCCATATTTCAGATATTTGTCAATAAAATTTTTATTGATCAATAAAATAATACAAAAATTACTATGGGCCTTAGTTAAAAGGTTGGTCATCAAATACTATTTTGTACCGTTAAAGACTGGTATTGAACGGGAGGTTATGTGCTGGACACATCAGATTTTTTTTTAATGCACAGGTTAAAAGTTGATATATATATATATATATATATATATATATATATATATATATATATATATATATATATATATATATACATACATACATACATAACGTCACGCTATATCCCACTTAGTGGGGTAGCACGAACCCAGAAAAACAGTCAACCAACAATCAATCTCCTCCATACATTCCTATCCTGACACACCACTTTCGCCTCGTCCACATTCATAGTGCGATTCATACATGCTCGTCTATTCTTCACACTCGGAATCATTCGTTCACGCAACAAACCATCAATCATACCCAACCAGTTATTCCTCGGACGCCCGCGCAATCGTTCACCTATATATATATATATATATATATATATATATATATATATATATATATTTATTTATTTATTTATTTATTTTAGTAGCTTTTGAGAAACAGTAATTCCACACAGACAGACCGACAAACAGACATCCAAACACACACACAGACATCGTCGCGAAACTATTTTAGGGACTCTATAACGTGCACATCCACTGAAAACACACTACCGAATTTATAGCATGATTCCTATATCTCCCTTCCAGGTTTGTGGCGGAAGGCAAAAAACAAAACAACGCTTGGAAAATGTAATCTTTTGACATGTATCGTAATTGAAAACTAAATTTTTGGAAAGGATGAACGTTTCTTGATAGTAGTGGTCCGTGTTCCTGCATTATTTGATAAAAAATCTATGGCGGGAGGTATTGTAGTGCCCACAACAATTTATTCATTAAAAGAAGCTTCCTGATAGAAACAATAATCCAAATTCATGTTAACTAACTTGAACACAAAATAAAACAGTAAAACCTCAACAATATAATAGTTGCACATTTGTCTCGAGGCGTCATTCGCTCGCAATCTCGACCATGTCTCGATCTCGTTGTCTGCTTGCATCCGGGCCCGCGGCGAGACTCCGCGATTATCTCGTCGGCGAAACAACGGCGCAACAAAACAGTGAGCGGCGAATTTGTACACTTTGATTAATGCTTGTTAATATGGCGTAACACTGAATAGTATATTACACTTATTTGGTATTTGATATCGTTTATTTTAAATTGCTAGGCGTGGCAGTGTTTGTAAAATTGAAATGATTTAACGATTTGGTTTTTTGTGGAATTTTGTAATTGCTTTTCTCTTTTTGTAAGTAAATATCACCGAGAAAATTATGGTTTCTTCATAAATTTTGTTATTAATACATTTATGTCAGTAAATTATAATTAGTAGTTTATTAATAATTGCAACTTCAGTCTTTGCAATCGAATAGTTAATTATAGTGCTTGATTGATCATTGAAATCTACAAGTTTATTTCATAATTTTCTCTTACAATGTTAATACCAAACGCTTTCTTCGAAACTATAATTATTACCTGCGTACATACGATAGAAAGACATCAGATAATCTACCGCAAATTTTAATCTTAAATCGTACAAAATACAGAATGTTCAAAAAAGTGGTAATAATCCTAACGCAAAACATTTGTACGGCCTTTCGTAAAGTCACCTGAGCTACTTAAAAGAAGTGTAAATTTGGCAACTAGGCAAATCAGTACGAATGTTAAAATGTTAAAGTTTAACAAATTATTTTTCATATATATTTTCAAACAAAAAGGATTTTTCCGAAATCAATAGTAAAGTACACGATATTACTATGCGAAGTTAGCCAAAATAATAGCTAAAGTTAAACTTTACAGATTCTTATGTTAAAATATTACTTCACAGACTTATGTCAAACTTGAATTACAAACCTAAAATGACAAACATATTATTCTATGATACTATTGGCGAATTTACTTATAATTTACCTTTGATAATAATTTGTCGGATTTAATACAGATCATATGCAGAACACGTCTAAGAACATATAAAAAATAATGAAAATTATAACCAAATTTGACCCTTTGACAGTATTTTAGTTTTTACAGTCATCCACGTCGCAACAGCTACCTGAAGTTTTACAAATACATAATGCTATTTATTTATGTTTTTAATTAATAATTTAACGATTTCAGAAAAAATATAATGATTACCTCGGCACTAAAGCACATAAATAACTTCTAAGCGGAATAATTTTGAAAAAAAGAATTTTAATAAATTTTTTAGATAATATTTTTTTAAGTTGAGCACAGTTTACTTCAATTAAATTATTTACTAAGTTTTTTAAAAAAAATCTGCACATTTCTTCTATAAATTTTATTTATTAATCCTTCAATCAAAAAATGGTAGTTTATTTGAATGCCTATCAAGTTTTTGGGGCAGCAGTAATTAATTTTTACAGAATTTAAACCAAGTATTTTGATTTATTTTGAATATTGTACGATTTGATTTCGTAGGTTGACAAACCCACATTTATAATTTTAGCTTTACTAACATCTCTGGGGAGCGTCACTTGACAGCTGGTAACGCATTAAAATATATTACTATCAAGGAAGCATTACTTCAAGATTTTCAGAAATTGTTCGATGGAGGTAAAAAAAATCATTAACTTTACTTTTAGATAATATCTTTGCAGTTCATGCGCCAAAAAAAAGTACCACACTATATATAACGAAGTTAAATATGATATACTTTCCTGCTACAAATTCTTGCAGTTGATTAAAATTCTATTAACATTACCCGAAGAATAAATTAGGCACAGCCTTCAAATATATTCCATTACCGCAACAATGGGATCATGAACAATGAAACTATCATTTGAAAAAATTCAAAACTATAAATTCACTATCGTATCACAATGGGGCAAGCCATACTAATGCAGAATAAATATCAATTACATTACATATTCGAATAATTATACTCATCTTCACAATACGTGTCCGTAATGAATGTGTGCACATCTGAATCGTATGCAAATGTCGTTAATTCCCCAGACCACACGCGTTTCTTTCAGCGTATTTTCAGCCCACGCTCGCTGTGGTATCCGCTCGCATTGTCTTCAAATAATAACATTTGGAGATACAAACAAGGTTAAAAATAGAGACGGCCTTCACGTGAACGCATTTTTGTGGCCTTTTTGACAGAGAATCGAGAGCGAAGGTGTTCTGATTTCGATATCCGATACCGGTGTTGCTTCTAGGACGCCAGTGGAAATTAATACGATGCTGATGAAGTTTTGTTTGGTCAATCGTAGGTTGGGAATATAGAGTTGCTAGTACTGTTCTTGATTACATTTTAAATATCATATTGTTTAGACTTTTGATGTTCGAGTTACGAGCTGATTAGATTTTGGGAGCAATCCATCAAACGGATCTGGTAGTTTACTTCAAGGCCTATCAGATGTTTTTTGCTCAATTATGCACTTGACTAATGGCTGATGTAATAATATTATATTCTACAACAAGTAATGGAATGGCACATATTCCACGCGAGCAAAAAGTTTGTAGCTCGAGCCAAAGGCGAGGGCTACGGTTTGTGAGCGTGGGATAGGCCATTCCGTTACATGTTGTAGACTATACTTTCTATAAAAAGGTTTTGGAAATTATACAAAAATACAAATATAAAACTGTTGAAAACGTCAAACTCAAATAAATCTAATTAAAACAAACAGACGTAACCATAGTAACTGAATCAAGATACTTCATATGTCGCGCTAATAAGCGGTTCTGATTCGTCGAAAATATTCCATACGCCGCGTATGGAATGTTAGTGATTCCATAACAATTTTTAGTAGTGGAATGCCCAGTTTCCAAAACAGTGTTATAGAAAATTTAATCCTTATTAGTTATAATATCTCTTTGGCATTGATAATTATGAAATAATTGTAGCACAGTTACCGAAAGAACGTTGTTTGGTAATCGCCCAACGCCCTAGGTAGAGGGCTATTACCTTCAAGCAACATTCTTGAGGTAGTTGTGATAAAATTATGAGTGTTTATAAATGGCTGAGGCATATTTGGTAAGAAATGTTTCTGCAATCATTATTATTATTACCTCCCGCCACATCCTGTAAGGGAGGTATAGGGATCTTGCTAAAAATTCGGAAGTGAGTTTTCAGTGGATGAACACGTTTTAGGTCTCTAGAATAAGATTTTAATAGTTTCGCAATGATGTCTGTATCTGTGTCTGTCTGTCTGTTTGTTTGTCTGTCTGTCTATTAGTTTGTCTTTCTGTCTGTTTGTCTGTCTGTCTGTCTGTCTGTTTGTCAGTCTTTGTGGATCTATGGAGTTACGGTTTCTAAAAAACTATTAAAGTGCAAATTTTGATATTTTGTATATATCAATTGTATCTCCTTTGGAAGAGCTGATAAGTTTTTGGTGATAATCCAATAACAGGGAGTGGTAGTTACTTGAAGCCCTATCAAGTTATTTTAAAATATCTTAGTGAAGTATGGTTTAATGAATATTTTGTTATTAGAATAATGTTTCAAATATTATTATCTACAATTATTGTTTGAAACATTTTCCTCTTACTGTATTACTGTGCTCGTAATTTGCAAGCCTCGCCTTCGATTCGGCCTGTCAAAATATAACCCGTACTTGAAAAAGTGCAGTTTCTGGACTAGTGATAGAAATTACTATTACATCTTTTTATTTGTAACCAATTTAGTCTAAACGAATTATATATTGAGATATGCTCAAAATACATCAAATAAACTACCACTTTTGATTGATGGATTTCTACCAAAATGTAAGCAATGCATAACTTATGCCCGGTTGCACTAACGTTAGTTAAATTTTAAACTTGGTTTAAATAAATAAAAGTTTATCTAATTTTTTACATCAATGTCAATTACTCCATATGGCATATAACTTCGATTTGCTTTTATTTTTATAAACCAAGTTTAAAATTTAACTAACGTTAGTTCAACTAGGCATTAAACACTTTGCATTTAAAAAACAATTTGAAAATAACTAAACTAAATATCAACAATCCAAGAACATGCGGCACGAATTTAAAAACGTACTATGTAGAAGAAATAGGTAAAACTTTCGTAAATTCCTTGACGAATAACGAATGCAGATTATTCTAGTGTTAGGCGTGTCCAGTTACAGGAAGTGTCCATTCAGGAAGAGCCCCGCCAATTAAGTATTCCATAATTAAAACGTGTTAAACACGCGTATAAATAAATGCATGATTTGCACAATTACATGCTCAGTTACCTAAGTTAAGTCATACGAAACTGAAAAACCTAAATGACGCCTCGAATCTGCATAATCCGTTCTAGATCCTCCCACATTAATCCGCGAATTCGCGTGATCGGGGCGCGAAGGCCAAAGTGTAACACCGCCCATGATTTACATTCGAGGGAGAAAGGCCTCGCGCCGTCGCCTGCTTGATGGGGGAGGACCTGATTTACATGTAACAAATTTCAATACAATTCTAACGTTAAATGTTAATGGGCTGTGTTCGGATTATCATAGAGGCATGAGGCATGTGGGTGCCTGGTGACATTGACTCGCGAGGAGTCAAGAGTCAGTGCAGAGGCCCATTGAATCGCCTGTCAGCGGATGATTAATGGTAACGCGAACGCGCATACGAAATGGGTAATTGATAAAATTATGCAGATGATTCTACAAGTTGGAAATACTTTCAATCAAGTGTTGCAGGCACCACAATACCTCCCGTTTAATTGATGACAACTTAGTATTGATTACAACAACACGCTGATTACAACAATCACTAAAATATAGTAATTCTGGAACGCGTACTTGTAGGCTATTATGAATGATTATTTCACTCATTACAAATTTGACCAATCAGAATGTCTCATTTTCCATTGTTGTTCATTTTAGATAAGTGAATAAACATCACCATGTTGTTTATTCACGATTAAATTGAAGCTAGCTTTTATATGCAAATTTTGGACATTTTGAAGGCATATTTAGCCGGATAATTAGTTGCAGAAGCAAGATACTTACATGTTTTTTACCTTTACTTGTATTCTATTTCTTTAAACATGCTGAATTATTCAATTCAAGCTATTTTTATTTACAAATTTTTGACATTTATTTGACAATTAAAAAGAAAAACAATCAATTTGCTATAGTTACACTACAACAACATAATTCTATTGTGCTTTTTGTTTATGAGTGTACCGATTTATTTATGTGAAAATGTGTCAAAATCAACGTTTAAGTTCAATTTCTTCGGCAAATATTGAAGTTTATGCTATGAATTCATGAAATAATCTTGACATATACCCCTCGTGCTAAAGAATTGAATCGATTAAATTTGATGTTTAGCTTATTTTAAAAAATTTGCTTTTAAAAAAGTAAGCAAAATTTTTTGCATAAGCTAGACATGTCAAATTTAATCGATTAAATTCTTAGCACTCGTGATATAACTATTGAGAAAAAACGAGCCTGAGACAGATACACATCGTGGGGTATTCGTCTTCTTCTAACACTTATTTATAGAGCAGTTATGGGTTTGTTGAGCGGTTACTATCTGAAAACATATTGCACAGTCTTATTCAAAAGTGATAAATAATATTTAACAATGTATTGTTCAATTATCTGAAAATTCCTTTAAATTCACATACATAATAGTTAATTACTTTATATTTTCTTATCATCTTTCTAAGCGGACTGTACGACAAAGGTACGTTAGTGAGCGATCCAGAATTACTGTTTTTCAGTGATAACAATAGGCATAATACAATAATGCACTGATTACAACAATTTACTGATTACAATAATAAAAAATCTGTTGTGGGCACCACAATACCTCCCGCCATATATTTCTTATCAAACAATGCAGGAACACGAACCACCACTATCAAGAAAGACTCATCCCTAAAATGAAATTAGTTTTCAATTCTGACACACATTAAAAAACTACATTTTAATACATTGATTTTTCAAAGCACCGAAAATATCAAAATATAATTTTTCTTTAACTTGTTGTAATTCTTAAATGGTGATAGTAAGAAAAAATAGGTTCCAAACAACAATTGTAGATAATAATATTTGAAATATTATATAATAAAAATTGTTATTAAACCATAATTTATTTTATAGGACCTCAAGTAAACTGTTACTTCCGGTTATAAAATTATCTCCAAAAACTTATTAGCTCTTCCCAAAGGGATACAAATATAAAATATCAGAATTTTCAGTCCAGTAGTTTTTTAGGAATCGTAACTTCAAATATCTACACACACAGATATCAAAGCGCAATTATTGAAATCGTATTGTAGGGACCTTTAAATGTGCTCATCCCCTGAAAACTCTTTACCGTATTTTTAGAGTGATTTCTATACATCTATTACAGGTATGTGGCAGGAAGTAAAAATTAGTTTAAGTTCTCTTTCATATCATCATACTTTTAAAAATTTTGGAGGCATGAAACATTGAAATATACTAATACTGAAACGCTAACTTGTAGGCTTTTATGAAAGCGAAAAATGAGCATGAGACAGATAGATGTTATAAGGTCACCCTGTCTAACACTTATTTGTACAACAAAGGCTGATGACCAAACTAGCTAACTCTTTTGGTTCATATTTTCAACGTGAGTTAGCGTTCCAATATTATTAAATTTCAGTGACATGAGTATTTAAGAACAAAGTTAACAATCTTTGTCACCTGGGTAGTTAAAAGTTCGATAGTAGCTAGATCGTTTTAGTGGAGTAGATCAATCATCGTTTCTTTTCCTTTAAATTCTTGTAGTTAGGTTTCTCCATATCTTCTTATTTTTTGTTTTGCTTTGCCAGTTTTTGATTTCTTCTGCTTAAAAACCTTATACTTCCTTTTGTCATGTTGATCTAAGTCTGCCTCTTATTCTTCTTCCTCCTTGTCCCCATTCTATTACTGATCTATATCTTTTAGTATCCATATATGCCCAAACTATCTGAATCTTTATTTTTACAATAATATACAGCAAATTAGGGTTACTATCAAAGGTATAGAATAGGGGTGATAGTTGTTAGTAGTGTCGAATAGTACAACTGCGACAAAACTGTTTGGAATTCACTATACAATAAAACTGTATATAATCAACTTAATACTAAATTATGCATAGATCTAATTATATTACATAGTCCCAAAAATAACCGCGCAAATTTATAGTTTGCATACATTAGCAGTCAACTTGACAGAGTCCAAATCCCGCCGATGTCAAAACATCGCCATTGACGCACGCCATCACTGAAACATTTTCTCTTTCTTTATTAAATTGTATCTAGAACACACGATTTACATAAAAGCAAAATAATAAAGCAGGTTGTTCGATCAATAAACATTTAATTTATTATTGCAACTTCCTGTTTTTCTAGGAAAGATCTAATTATTCGGTTGGTTCGGATCGCGGCAGCCTCGTGTCGAAACTAACGAAGATTTTTACGGCTGTCCCGGCATTACAAAGCGGTTGTTTCAAAATAAATTCTAAGTGGTTATGGCTATATTTGTATCCGCCATTAAATATTTATTTCGTTTTGCCTTAACGGGCCTTCATAAATTTGGATTAAAGACGAATTTTGTTAATTGGGTTAATTTATTTCTGCATTCTAAATTTAGAAATTATTATTTTATTAAATGACAATAAATCATCATGCCGATTACCTTTTTCTGGGCGTGGCACTTTTATTTTGCACGTGAAACCGGAAGCGGATATAAAACATTTGCAAATAGTTATTTATATTCCAAATTATGTCAATGAGAAATTATGAACACAGAATGTATTTCTGTAAAAATCTGATTATTAAAACAATTCTTGTTATTATTATTCTGCTATTATTACGATGACATGTGATACCATTGAAATATAGTAATACTGGAACGCTTACTTGTAGGTTTTTATGAAAGCGAAAAACGAGCCTGCACAGTAAAAAAATTGTAGTCAAAATTGACAAAATTTTAACAAAACTTTTAGCCCCAGACCGTTAATTTTTATTAATGTAACCACTTTCAAATTTGTTAGCAAGTAACATATTATTTTTGTGTATTTCGTAACTAAATATATTTGTGAATATAGTAATTATTAACATTTATTTTTATGTGCTTTTTTAGTAATTTTATTGAAGGAGAACAATAAATCGCAGTTATTATAACAAATTAAGTTGTTACAAAGAATACAAATTTTCTTTAATAATTTAAATTGATAAGTTAGTTTATTAATTAATCACTTGTTACACACAAAAAAATATGTACACTAGGTAGTGTACCATCGAGTCCACACTATTTTTAGTGTTAAATTTAACTCTAACAAAAATGATTTTCACACTAATTCAACCCAGTAAATGTGAAAGCTCTATTTATAGTGTTAAATTTAACACTAAAAATAGTGTGGACTCGATGGTACACTACCTAGTGTACATATTTTTTTGTGTGTATAATTGAAGAGTCTATTTCTTTAATTTTAAAAATCCATCGAATAAATAATAGTTATTTACTTTACAAGTAGGCAAAGTAAGGAATTACCCACAAGAGAAATTTTAGCACACGAAGCTGAAGAAACATTATTTGACAGTGACATATGTTTTAAATTAAAATGTCAATCTAAGTAGTTACCAAGGTGTTGTGTGTTATTATTATTGTTATAAATAAAAAAATACTCACTAGTGATTTTCCTCAAAATTATACCCACTAGTGGGTAATCTGTTACTTTCCTTGTTTCCTTGTGTTTCCTTGAAAGGTGTTGAATAAAAACATTTTTTTTTTAAATTCAGAATTGATAAAATTTTAAATTAACAAATTCTCATTTTTGTTCAAATTGTTAATTTAACATAATATATTTGTCAATATTTACTAAAAATAGTTAACCGTAAAAGTAACAAATCGCAAATCAAATTTTTTACTGTGAAGGGTGACTTTTTAAATTATTTTTGTTGGCATTTTCTGTATTTATTTATATACATCGGCAAATAGTGTATTTTTCGTGTAGTATTGTTACCAGCTGTCAAATTATATCATCTTAGATGTTAGTGGAAGGTGAACTACATTTATTTGCAAATATATTATATGTAGGTAGTTTGACAAGTTAATGATTTAATAAGCAAGTATTTATTAACATAATTTTGTTATTTTGTTCACAACAATTTATTTATACTAGTTACTGTATTTTTATTTTTCCTTCTTTTGCTTTAATTATCATATATCTATAATTATAATGTTACGGATAATTAATAATTTCATATTAATATACGTGGGTTGCCTATGCATTTCAAATACACTACAAAGAATGAATGTACATATTACAAATATTAAATAAATATATCATCAAACATTTTACCCAGTATGGGTGTGGCACTCTGCTTACGCAGATCTCGGTAAGTGATATATTTTTGCGTATGAAGTGCGGTTACCAGCCGTCAAATCATAGCCCCCAAAGATGTTAGTAGAGGAGGAACCACAGGGGTAAATTTAAATTGGCAACTGTCAGCTGTGGGATTCGAACTGAGGATCTCACGATCCACAGTCCGACGCGTTACCACGGAGTTATTTACCTCATGTTCTTATTAGAAATATATAAAACTTAATAATCAGTCTTATAGAAAGAAAATCAATTAAAATTATGCTAATCTTTTTTGATATTTCCAAGTGTGGACTATAAATATTTAGCTTTATATTTGGTGTCAATAACATATAACTGGTTTCAATTTCTTTGGGTATCAAATACATTTACAGATTAGACGATTTAAGTTTTGGCTCGCCTAAATTTTTCTGTGATTGATAGGCCATAAAATTTCAATAAGATTAATTGTCTAAGCTTACTGCATCCGAGAAACAAATTGTGATTCATTCATTTCATCTATCAAATTTGAAACGGATATATATTCAAATTTACATGCCTTCAAATTTGAAGATGTACGTGCTACAATACATTGTACTTGATTATTTGCTTCATTACATTACAAGCCAATCATAATACTTTATTTGTAACGATAAAATTTTGATAATCCCAGGCAACTGTTTCTTGATATTGAAAATTTTAACATTGAAATAATTAGTTTATCCAACACCTCTCAATAAATGTTCTATAAGTATGGCGATTTTAAACAAGCAATGGGGTCATACCCCTTTTTTTGTTTTATTTTTTTTCTGTAAATTTGAGTAAAGTTTTGAATGTAGATACTAATTTTAATATTTAAAGGCATGTAGTTATAAAGATATGATTTTTTGAAATGGGCATCTCATTTCAAATTTTCGCTCGTGACGTCAGCATGTTATACTACTACAAAACACGCTCTAGCGGAGAAAGAGGAACTACACCTACTGTCAAATTGACTGTTATCAGTCATTGTTATTTACTGAGAGATTTTTACAAATGTAGTTTATTCACATTACCTGGGCAAATTAATATAATAAATATACTAAACATAAGTTTAATTTGAAAATCGTTGTTAACTGCAACATATGACTTGAGATGACAGATGTGATAATGAGACTACCGACATTACCGACAAGCGACAAGATATAATACAACAAAGCATTTTGTTTTAACATGTCCTAAACTCTTTGACTAAAAATGTTATAATTAACGAATATCTAATTTAATTTATCAGAGTATTCATTTTAATAATAATAAGTAATTATTGCAACACTCAAAGCAAATTTTTATTTGTTATCAACACCTCTTTCGCCTTGCCATGCTTTACATTCTATTACAGAATGACGTCGATTTTGCAACCGCGAAACTTCAGAAAGGAAATTATGAATGAAAAGTTGAAAAATTATAAGAAATATTGAATAATATGTGACTGAAATGATCTAAATTTTTATGATTTGTAAAAAAACACAACTTTTTTTTAAAAGTGTATGACCCCATTACCCACTCGATAAAATTATCACACTCAGCCTTCGGCTTCGTGGGTAATTCCTTACTTTGCCCACTTGTAACGTAAAGAACTATTATTTATTGCTTTTTATCATCTTGCCTTTTAGCCATTATAGTTGTGGCATTCTGCTTATACAGATCTCGGTTAAGCGATACATAAAATTAAAGTCACAACTGTTGACTGTAGGTTTCGAACTGAGGATCTCACGATCCGCAGTCCGATGCGTTACCTCGGAGCAATTTACTCCATTTTTCTTTAACTCCTGCAAATATACTGGGTGTTCAAAAAGTTTCGGGACGGCAAATATCTCGGGAAATACTCATCGAATCAAAAAACAAAAAACACGTGTTAAATATCTCTTGGTACTAGCCAACTTGTGTAAAACGAACGGCAATATTTTTGTTTTTAGCAATTTATTGACAAGACAACTCATCCAATTTATTGACCAATAAATTAGGTCGTGTAAAACAGGCATTACTTGTATAAATGTATTACAATAACAGTAATGAAACTACTTATGTGCCTATGGGCCATACTTTTTTGAAACCTAGCGATTCTTAAAGCATCTAAAAGGCGTTCTTCCATCGGCAGTGTGGCATTTGCACGCACGTTCATCACCAACAAAGAAAAAGAAAGCTCGGCTCCTTAACATCTCGCGTCTTCAGTGATTTCGAATGCATCAAGCGAGCGGAAGCCATAAAAGCAAGGCGCGTCATCCACTTCTCGCCGAATTGAATGACAGTCGCTGTCAGAACTGGTTCGCTGGCCATCTTCCATCCAAGATGAGACGTTTCACTTTTTATTGCCTGTACTTAATTAAACCGATGGCACCTCGCCACTAAACTAAGTGAATAACTCAACTAATAAGCGGAAAACTCAAACAACTTTGAATTTGGCAGCGTGTAATTTTGAATTTATCTTCGATTCTAATTTGACAGATTCGGGATTAACAGCATTAATTCAAGAGAAGATTAATGGCTAATTCCATTTTAGTTGGGAACATGTGCACTAGACTTAGTCCAGCGATTTAAATCTTTAATAACATTTCTTGACACATGTTCGACATTTAGACTAGATGTTATATAAATTCTTATGAAGATCCTTTTGTTGAAGTAGACCTTTCCTTTAATATCTTGTAGTTAGGTTTCTCCATATCTTTCAATCTTTCACTATATTTTGTTGCTTTTAAATCTTATTTTACTTCCTTTAGTCATGTCGTTTGGGGTCTGTTTTATCTTCTTCTGGTTACATTCTACTACTCATCATTTTTCCTGCTCTACATATATGTCCAAGACATCTCACTCTCTGTTTCTATTCACTATGTCTTCTCCTTACAACTCTTGTTCCATTTCGTATTTCATTCTTAGTCTGTATTCGTTTTTTGATATCTTGTTTGTTCTTATTACTTTTAGTTCCATTATTGACATGGATCTTATCGCTGGCCTATAGATGAAAATTTGTAAAAGTGTAACGGAAGTGCGAGCGGGTGGTAACCATGGAAACGCACGTTCAGCGTTGATCAGAAATACAAAAGGAACGAGTTTTAGGGTCGTTGATTACGAATTTGATGTCAAAATTGTAAAATTTAAAATGGCGGATCCAATATGGATACTTTTTGGAAAATTTTGCTGAATTCAGACATAAAAATGTATAATAGGGTTTTTAAGTCGCTGATTACAAATTTGATGTTGAAATAGTAAAATTCAAAATGGCGGACACATTTTAAGTGCACGAGACTTGTGTGTAAGCAGAAGTACTCGTTTAACCCTTTTCTTTAATCTTCTTTATCTTTTCTTGTCATTCATTTTTTTGTTTGCCTGGAAAACTCAAATTGTTGCCATTGTCGTTTCTTTGATAGTTTCTTTTCTTTGCCTGTTAGCATAATGCCTAAATATTTATATTTTTCAACTTGCTCGAAAGTTATTTAAATATATTGTTGATATTTATTTCAAAGGTGTGAAATATTTTATGAATTAAATATTTATTGTTTTGTGTGTCCAAAAGCATTGCCAAGTGTGGTGTCCAAATGACTTTCTTATACGCAGTATATTTATCAAATATACTTGATATGTGTACGATCCAAATTCATAGTTGCTAAGAAAGCAGAAGTGACTTAGTTGAAGGGGTTATGTCATATTGAGCGAATGTCTAATGAAAGGTTGGTAAAACTATTATCTGAGTGGGAGATTGAGGGTGAACGAATGCGTGGACGTCCGAGGAATAAATGGTTAGGTATGATTGTTGGTTAGTTGCTTGAATGAATGATTTGGAGTGTGAAGAATAGACGAGCATGTATGAATGTGGACGATTCGAAAGTGGTGGAATGTTTAGAGGAGATTGATTGTTGGTTGATTGGGTTTCTGGGTTCGTGCTACCCCACTGAATAGGATATAGCGTGACGTTTTTTCGTAACTGTTCCAATATTTGAAACAAATTGAGGGTTATGATTTTGACGTCACAGGCAAGAAAGAGAAAGATGAGGTAAAAGTTGAGACGGAAGATAATTATACAAATGTTTTGACGTTTGAGATGGTGTTTTAACATTGTTATGTTTTTATTTTTGAAGTTTGTGATTTAGGAAACTTGATAAATTTAACACTGGTCATATATTCTTTGTAGTAATAACGGGAGTCACTATTGCACAAACCATTACACACACTTTATTTTTCATATTTAGCATCATTTTAAGAAGTGTCATCTTGAGCGTTTTGTTTGTATTTCGTCATTTGACACCCACGTGAATTTCATCGTAATTCAATGAAAACATCAATAGATGGCAGCACGAAAATTTGCTTCTGTATAACCCTCCATTAAATATTGTTTCATATGTCCAGTAAACCATCACCTCTGCGCATTGTCAAGTACCATATAATCATAATTAGTTCCTTGTTGAACGTCAACATATTGGGAGCACGCGTATCCTGTCCACAAATTCCTCACATATCCGTTATCCCCGTCCATCTACAAGATCTATAACATCCAGCGCTAACGGCCATCGAGTTCTCTGCCTCGCGTTACACATATAGCATCAGTATCTCTTCGGTCGCCGCTAACGGCAATGTAGCACTAACTGGAGAATCTATACCCGGAGCACAAATAGATCGCGATGTCAAGTTTCTCTTTCTGTAGAAATGCGAACACTCGTACAGTCGGATGGCGAGTTGGACAACGGGCAGTAAAATGCGAGCAGGAGATGCGTGCGGTGTTTGAAAGTGGAGCGGTTACGCGTTGAGGCTGTCGACAACAAGAAGGTTGTGTTTATTCTTTTCGAAGAGCCTGTAATCTACAATCGTTCAGCCCCTTTACTGTTTCGATTCTTTGCATTCTTTTCGAGGTCTTCCTCTACGCCCTTTTTACTTCTAGTACATATCTGTAAGGGAGGTATAGGAATCATGCTGAAAGTTCGGTAATAGGTTTTCAGGTCCCTAGAATGCGAAAATGTCTGTGTGGATCTTTGGAGTTACGGTTTCTCAAAAACTAGTGAACAGAAAATTTTGATATTGTGTATACCTACAAGCTGAGTTTTTTTTTAAACAACCAATTAGATTTGCTGGCTAACGAATAACTTTAAAGAAAACATAAATACCCAGGCTTATACAGTAAGGATGGGGACATAATTGTATGAGTGGAAAAATAAAATTAATCGGGGGGTGTGGTGGGGAAGAATGAAAGTTATATTTTCTTAAATGGAAAGGGCATCTTTTTTTATTGAAATGAATAGCCTTAAGTATTCCCTTTTCAACTATGTAGCATATTCCTATAGATATATAACGTCGAATTCACCAAATTATAACCACCAGATCAATATAAATGATGGTAAAATAAAATTATTTGATAATTAAAAATGATTTGCAGAACGAAAATATAAATGTTTTTATTTCAAGACAAGAAAAATATAATTGTCAATAAAATAACATATCACCAAGGAAATGAACAATAATCCAAAACAAATTAAAAATAGAGAAATAAATGTGGCATAAACTCTTTGATATTTAAAATCAAAAATAATAAAATAAATAAGTATGCCACAAATACACGGAAAAAATTGATAGTTACACTAGCAAAAATGTATCTTACGCATAGAGACAATTTAGATATTTACAAAAACAATATTTATGCAACACATCTTAATAAATGCTCTATAACTATAGCGATTTAAAACAAGGAAAGTAACAGATTACCCACTAGCGGGTATAATTTTGAGAAAAGTCAATAGTGAGTAATTTTCTATTTATAACAATAATAATAACACACAACACCTTGGTAACCACTTCGATTGACATTTTAATTCAGAAAATTTACAGCATATTTCACTGTCAAATAATATTTCTTTAATAAATTTTACATTTATTGGATAAAACGTTATACTTCACACGTGGACAAAGTAGCTAAAATTTCTCTCGCGAGTAATTCCTTACTTTGCCCACTTATAAAGTAAATAACTATTATGCAACTCCGACTCATAACAAAGCTGTAACTATGGTTATTTGAAATAAATAATATCCAACATTCCTCACTTAGTGAGAGAATAATAGAGAAGTTACGAGAAAATAATTACAGATTAAATTCACTAAATTCGTTGTTATAAATGTCTTTGGACTTCTTCGGAATTAAATTCAGACATGCTTCTTATGTTTTTAATCAGATATTAAGAGGTATTTCCACATTTTCATCTATTTTTTTTTACCTGTGTATCAACTGTATCCTCATTGAAAGAGCTGATTAGTTTTTGGTGATAATCCAATAACCGGAAGTGGTAGTTTACTTGAAGCCCTGTCAAGTTATTTTGAAACATCTTAATAAATTATGGTTTAATGACAGTACTTTTCCAAACACCCGTGTTTCATCGTAATTAGATTGGTTTATTTTATTTTTAATTCAGCCCATTGTTTAGTAATAGAGTGTGTTTCAATTTCGAGCTACGACTTTGGATAAATTAGACAAAAGTTGCCACTTTAATAGCTCTATTTAATGATGTTTTTATTTCCTCGCAAAAATGCATCATGCCAATGAAGATTCTCGAAATTAAAACACTCCGTCAAGTTTCAAATAAATATAATTCTTGTGTTGATGTAATAGTAATAGAGTTTGTTTCTTGTAGGTAATTTCATTCAACAATTTCAACCAGTTCGTTAGATGTACCAGTTTAATGACATCCGTAACTTCATAGGTAAGCGAATAGAAAAACTATCTTCTGTAAAGCCACACATGTCGTTCAGGTTATTTAGAAAGCATCTTTAATCAATTGCTCTGAATAAAAACAGACAATACTACCAAACAAGGCCTTAATTTTACATCAGTGTTTGAAATGGATTGCTCGGTCGTCTAATAAAGGAGGAAGACATTATACCATTCGCTCTGAAGATTTTAAGGGGGGAACCTAGTTTGAGAGCATGATTTCGTAGCCTTTTTAGTGAATTTTATTAACAGTGGAAGAATAATTGGAATATTTTGAAACTAAGACAATGTTTTAATCATGTTTTGAAGTACATTTGATAATTTTTCCAAATCTTTTCTGCCGGAAATAGCCGAGTTATAAGCTGTTGCCTGTGGAAGGTTACAATAACAGTTTTCAACTTGCGGAAAATGTGGAGCTCACAATTTTCATCAAAAATTAATAGGATTTTGTAATTTCATTAAAAACATATTTTTGAGAATATGAACCTCCAATCGAAAAAGTTGAAAGTTGCATGTTTTAGAGATGTTTTAACAAAATAGTATAATTTTTCACCATTTTTTGCATTAAACAAAAATATTTTAGACAAGAATAGTTTATGTCGAGCGTAATTGAATAAAGTATCTTCATGCAGATTTGTAGAATGATTGGTTGATAACTTTTTGAGTTCGACTTTCCGCAATTTGAAAAAAGCTCGTTTCAAGTAAAACGCATTTGAAAACGAAAAATTCGAAGGAGTAATAAATAGAGAGCGGATTATATGCACGAAAAAAACTGAATTATATGCGCATATATATGCACTGATTTTTTGGGAAATATGCACTATATATGCACAAATATGAAAATATATACAGCGAAATATGCACACAAAAAAATCTTATATTATTAGATACAATGTGTAAATAAATGCATTATGAATTTAATTGCACAATACAGTCTTAATCCTGATTCACAATTAACAAATATACTACTAATATACATATAAACTAAGTCTAGAAACTTGATATTATAAGATTATGACATATTTACATAATTACAATAACAAATTATTAAAAATTTTCTAAAAAAGAAAAAGTGAAACATAAGTAAAAGATATATCCAGCTGAGAATTCTCGGTATTATATTCATTGTACCCACTTTTACCAGCATTCGTGTATACAATGAATACCTACCGTTACAGGGATTTCCCTAGAAATATTAGAGTTTATTGGTTTGTGTATTTGCTTATTGTATTGTTTATTGCTTTTTCTGATTTTTCTATTTATTGCGGCCTCCTCCAATATTTGGGAATTATCAATGTGCATTACCAGAAATTTCAGAATGTTTATCACTAGACAAGGTCTTAAAAATATTGAAATATGCAATTATATGCAACTATTGTAAAAATGTGCAGAAGAATACCCAAATATGTAATATATGCATTTAGTAATTAGCATTAATTAACTCTAATCAATGTAATTCGTCCAGAAAATTGATTTTATTTGAAGATATACAAAAAGTGAAATATATACACTTTGCATATAATCCGCTCTCTAGTAATAAACAATATAATTTGCTAAATGGTTAATCGGCTATTTTATCATCATCTAGCAACACTTCTTCGGATGACTTGAAAAAATTACTAGAGGTGCTTCATAACATGAATAAAATATTTTTAAAGTTTGAAAAAATTATAATTATCCTTCACTGTAGTGCTCATAACATCAGAAGTGATCAGAATTTGGTTATATAACTTTGAGTACATATTCGTCAATATATGGAATAAAACAATATAAATTTTTAGTACCGTCTAAACTAGGTCCCCCTTAAATGAGGAAATATTAATTGAAATATTGAAGTTACAAAGTAAAAGTGCACTATATGAATTCGCAAGAAATTAATTACTGACATTTTTTGTCCCAGTCAATATGGAATGCTCGCAAAAAATATTACATAATTATAATTAATAATCATAGTTGAAAAAGTGTCATCTAGTTTTTAATATTGTGTGACAACGATTTCATGGACGACTTCAATATCCTTTCTCTGCTTTCACTTATCGAAGCTGATAGAAATGAAGTAACATCTTTAAATAAATTTTCAATAAAATTCAACCGTTAAAAATTTAATATAGATATTATATCTCGGAAAGTCGATATAAAATAAGGTTTTATTGCGTTGATTTCATTAAAGCATTGCTTTGCCTAGAAATACATTTATTAGTCCATTTTATAGCTTTCATATTACATAATTTTGTTATAAATATATGGAAACATCTTTATCGATTCACTCTTACATTTATCTATTTGCTTCATTTCTTCTTTAATTAATTCGTATGTTGATGACACGCGTAGAAATAAACGGCAGCCTCTGCTGTAAAACTTCTATTTTGGTGCCTAGTTACACAAATGACTATTAATAAGATTGAAAAAGTCTGGTGTGGACACCACACTACTTTCTTATACAAATAAAACCAACTGAACACGTATGACTTTATTTTGACAATTATTTGATATATAGATGTTAAACCTGTTTAATTGTAAATATGAATTTGTTTTAAATTAGAAATTAATTAATATCTGGTCTTTAAAACTAATAATACAAATATTACTTCTATAATATTTCACACGACATATATTTTTGATACTTCACAATTATTTGACACGTTTGACACATAGATATTAAAAATGTTTTGTAACTAAGATTATATGAATATATTCTTAAATATATAATTTAGTTTTTCTCAAAATTAAAAGCATGTACAAGAAAAGTGCAAATAACATTTTATATTCCAAATATTTTTTCTAACATCTTTCATTTGAAACTTTTTCTCACAGCTGATTCTGTTTTTAAAATAAATGGAATTTATTTTGTATTTCCAGTAAACTTCCTCTTCCGGTTTTTCAATTTAATTCAAAATTAATTCAGCTAATCATTTTTTCATGAAACTTATATATTCCAAGTTTCGTTTACATATCTTGTCTCTTTCATGAGATATTGCGCACACGGACATCCATCCATCCATCCATCCACCCATGCATCCTCACACACAGACATCATTGGGAAATTGGTCTTAACGGATTCAGTGGACGTCAAAATATGTATTTCCGCAAAAATCTCGTCAACGATTTTTTTCGTGATTCCAATAATTCCTTATACTTTGTATAAGAAAGTAAAAAACGTATGTTAGCTTAACATTTAAATTAATAATAAATAAGAAAACCACTGGGTTAACTTTTCAAAATTTGGTAGTCTCTGAAAAATATTAAATCAATCAGTCATCACTACCTCACAGCAGTTGGTGGGTTACACTACGCTGATGAGTACCTATAAGAACGAAACTTGCCCGTAGTTACAGATTGATTGGACTACCCGGTTTTTTAATAATAGTACAGATTTGTTATTTCAGAGAGACTGTAAAATCTTGAATCATTAACCGAGTATTTATCGTATTTATTATTAAATGACAATGATTTGTAAATTGTTCTCCGTGCCTATTCAATGTCCAACTGTCTAAACTGGCATTTCTACACATTTTTAACACTTTATTTATATGTATCAAGTAATATTAATAAACGAAACAAACACCGATTTCTAAAAGATTCTACAATACTACTGATCCTGCTGTTGTGCTCTTTACGTCTAAAGAATTCAAAAACAAAATAAAGAAATGAATAGGCATACATTAAGCTATATGTATGAAGCATTGCCACACGCAATTCCATTTAAGATGAGAAAGTGCTCACTTCCGTTCAGAATCCAAGCTGTAATTAATCAGTAGATCAACGCCAGATCACTTTACACTGCACGCGTGTCAATCAAATTGCAACTGAACTGAATTTAGTTGGAGAGAATTATATCAGGAACGCTGTTTGATTTTTTTGAACACAAACAATTGAAATATTTATTCAAAACAGCAAGCGTGTGTTAATCACTGATGTATAGCAATACTGGAACGCTAATTTGTAGGATTTTATGAAAGAGAAAAATGAGGCTGGGACAGATAGATGTCGCAGGGCCACCCTTCTTTGTCTAATACTTGTTTGTTGAGCGGTTGCTATGTAAAACATATTGCACAGTCTTGTCCAAATGTGATAATATTTATTTGTATAACTAGTGCTGAAAAGTGGATATTTCACACCCTTTCAGCACGTGTTGTACACGATACTTTTCTGACGACTACAATTAAGTATAAAAAACAATATATAATTCAGCAAAAATTATGACAAAATCTGATAAATCAGAGACCAATCTTCTCAATCCGTGTACATTCTGCAAATTATCTGAAACTGTCAAACTTTTAAATACAAATTGTTAGAATGATGGAAAATGAAGAAAACGTTACCGGTTTTTTTTTGCATTATTCATTTTATTTTTACAAATGATATCAGTAAACCTTTCAATTCCTTTTCGATTGTCGCACCTGTAGTTTTATTGTTTTCCCCGGTTAATCTGCTGATGACCACAAAGTGGTCGAAACTGGTAACTGAATATTTAGGAAACAGTGTTTTCTTCTTCATTTTCCATCATTTTATCCAGTTACTCTTGGGTTTCCCATCCATTCAAATACAAATTGTTAGGTTAGTTCGATCAATTATCGCAGCGTGTGATAAAATGATATCATAATAAACAAATGATTATAATACATGGCAGTCATCAGGTAACTAGGCAAATCAACGAAATTTTACACAATTCTTCTTGAACGTAAAATCATCATTAAAAAAATCGAAAATTTCGTTTAATAATAAATAAAATAATAATTTGATGGCTCCGTACAAATTTTTCGCTTTAGAATTGTCTAATCAGAATTAATCATAGTATCGTTCCACTACTTTTCCGAACAATATATATTATCCGTTGTTAATATTAGATACGAATGATTCGTTTACAATTTATTTAGGCATTACATCTGTTTACAGACTCATTACAAAAATTCTTCACAAGTTGTAGACTTGCTGCTGAGTGTACTTGAGTACAGTTAGTGCAAAGACGCGGGTAATGAGGAAATTATGAACTTGCTGAAATGTTATCCCAGCCACTTATGTATTTATTCTTGTTAACGTCGTATTAACTACACGGGCCCAGGACGCACGATTTGATCCTCTACCTGTCTTCAGAGCCTGGAGAGGCTATTATTGTTAGCTGGAATAATATATAATAAATAATACATTCATGTTGTTTATTTTTTTCAGTATTTGAATTATTGTAGTGTTGTGGTTTCTTTATTATTTGGGAGTTTAAAAGGTGGAAGAGCTGATATAGAGTAAGTGTTAATAATTGACAATCTGAGGTCGTTATTTCATCGCTGAAAACTTTATACGAATGTTTGTAATTAATATGAAATATAAACTCTTGACGATAACAATTTTTTATTATTGTTATTTCTTGTTGACAACTCAAGAAATGCCTACAATGACTTTATGTAATTGCAACAGTATAATATACGAGACCAGAATCATATCATGTTGTCCAATCAAGCCTTTTAGCTTGAAAAAAATTGTTCTAATTTTGCAAAGGGGAAATTGTTGTACTGAATTTATTTATACCGTATTTTTATTTTATTTTAATGAACATTTTATGGATATATATCATTTGAAATAATAACAAATTATCAGCCGATCTCTTGTGCAGTGGCTATGTTACTTGCCTAGCACTCCAGAGGTCGTAGGTTCGAATCCCACTGAAGAGCATGGTCGTTTGTGTTCACATTAAGCGGCATAGGACTAATAGTAGATAGCCCGCTTACTATCTTCATAATAATAATAAATAACAAATTAACAAAAATCACTAACATAAAGATTTCATTTGACCCAATAGTATTATCTGGTATCACGAACACTGTTTTTGAATCTGATGACACCACAAAATATAGAAAAATGTTTCAAATAAAAATTATAGGTATTATTATTCTACATCTTTCTGATTGCAATGAAATTTACTCTATCTCAATTATTTACTAAGATATGTCCAAAAACATTGATGGCCTTCTAATAATCTACCACTTACTGTTGATGAATTGTTTTAAAAATCTAATCAATTCGTAACATAAACATAATACCTCCCTTACATATATGTATGTGCGGGAGGTAAAAAGGATATAATTTAAGAAATAAATATTTTGAATTAAACAATTTTACTTTTTACCTCCCGTCTACTTCCAGTAAGGGAGGTATTGTTTTTGGTCAAAAATTGAGTAGTGAGTTTTCAATGAATAAACACGTTTCAGGGTTCCTACAATACGATTTTACTATTTTCGTTTCGATGTCTGGATGTATGTATCTATACATATATGTATGTGTGTGTGTGTGTGTGTGTGTGTGGTTTGTGCCGACAATTTTGTCGTCTTGCATAACTCAAATACTATAATACCAAAAAATACAATTTTGTGTATTTTTCTTCTTATATTTATATGAAGAGATTATTAGATTTTGGATAAATTTGGTCAACCGGAAGTAGCAGTTCACAAGAAGCTCTTAACAGTTTTCCGTGAAAAAATACGATTAAATTTAATTTTTCAACAATTTGTGTTATTTTGAAAATTATATAATATTTAATTTTACATGTTTTGATTACACTAATTTTATTAATTTCCATAAGATTTAGAGATAATAAAATATAAAGAAATTAAATTTCATAAATCTTGCATTCCATGTACACCATGGACACACTTAAATATTTTCAATTTTCTACGAAATGTGACAGATGTCTTTGTGATTGTGAAGCTGTTTTCTTAGTCAAATATGTGTCAAAAAATTTAATAAATATACGAAAGAAAATTAAATTTTGCAAATGTAAATAGAAATAAGAATGTATTTTCTGTATCTTCAAATACTATTTTGTACGATTTAAGAGTTGTATTGGGCGGGAGGTTATGTGCTGCCCACATCAGATTTTTAATATTTAACTGGATCAAATTATATGATTCTGGGCTCGTACATATCATCATTATCAATGGCACGACAGTCCTGGGGGAACTGACTTAAAATCAGTGCTGAAAATTTGACATCAAAGAAAATGCATCCCAGACCTTAAAGACCGATTAAAATGAAGTTAACCAGGACACTCGCGAAATGGAAAACTGTAGAAATAGGGGAGAGAAATACTTTGAAGAAAGGGACAAGGACCAATAGAATTTTGTATTCTTTGAATCCATCCACAATTTATTATAATAAGTATAAATATTTCCACCCTGTAGCAGTTGCAAGCTCTCAACTGATAACCTCTCCACTTGCTTGCGTCGTGCCGTGCCCCGTGCCACGGCATAACGTAACGCTAACATACACTGCAGCACACGACCGTAGCTCAAGCTAGGCTAGATAGATCAGCACAGAGCGGTGCCGCTCACCGTTCTGCCCTGGTCCAGTGGCCACGCGGAATGCGGCAAGCCCGGAACAATCACGCGCGGCCCCGGACCTCCCCGGACCCCGACCGGAGCGTGCAGGTGTGTGCGGGAGATACACCCACCCAGGTGCTGTGTTTACTTACAACCAGAATTAGGAACACGGCACCGCTGATGAACCTAATGTTGCATTCTAGTGGCCTAACTTTGTTCTTGTATTGGGCTTCCAATATTAAAATACGCTAACTAGCGGCAGAATTCTAAACTACGTCTCGCGGTACATTGTGTTTTTGACATTTATTCTGAGTTTTTATTTATTTAAAGAATTTTAACTTATTTGTTATTTTTTCTAAATTTATATCAACAGTAGTGACTATAGAAGATTTTCAATGGAAGTATTACATTTATCTATGACGTATTACTTAAATAAGTACTACATTTAATTTGTAGATTAGAGGTTAAGATGGAGTTTTCTCTAAAAAAACCTGTTAAAAACAGAAAAATTTGCATTGGGCTGCAGTTCTTCTGCTAATAAAAGTCGAACAGTTCGATTTCATTCATTCTTAAAAAAAGGTAAAAGACTAGTTTGTGTGAAGAATAAATGGGGTGTCACAATGATGTGTGACAAATTAAAAGCATGGAAAAGAGCATTGAAAATTGCGATGATATTGTTGATGTACTTCCACATAATATTATGTGGCCACTATTTATTATTTGCTGGCCTTCTACCATGCTTCTAGAAGATAAAGAGCAACGTGCGAACTTACATATACTATCTAAATCTAAGCAAATAAATGAATCCATACTACTATTATAACTAAAAGTAAAATAAAACTATTGAAAACAACAACAAAAATATTAATATTAAATACTACTAGAAAATATATACAACTACAAACTAATATCAACAAAGAAAAATGATAACCTATCTTAAACAAAATAATGCTACAGTTAATAACTACTTACCTACAATAGAAAACTACAAAACAACTAATGGCTAATGTAAATATAACTATAGTCAATAATTAATAATAAAATCTAAACAAATATACCAAATACACTAATAAAACACAAATTACCACAACTAGAGCACGCATTCGCCATAGAAGACCATACAATATGAATCTGACATGTACCGCAAGAGATTTGTGATCAGCGCCATCTATTGATAGTTTGGAAGCCCAATAAAATGGAGGGTTATGCAGAAGCAAATTTTCGTGCTGCCATCTATTAATGTTTTCATTGAACTACGATGAAATTCACGTGTGCGAAATACAAACAAAACGCTGTCAAAATGACAGTTCTTAAAATGATGCTAAATATGAAAAGTAAAGTGTATCTATGGTTTGTGCAATAGTGACTCCCATTATTTCTATAAAGAATATATGACCAGTGTTAAATTGATTAAGTTTCCTAAATAATAAACTTCAAAAATAAAAACATAACCTTGTTCAAACACCATCTCAAATGTCAAAACATGGATCATGGATGTTTGTGTTATGAACTTCCATTTCAAATTTCACCTCATCTTTCTTTTTCTTGCCTGTGACGTCAAAATCATAACCCTCTATTGCCGTCTTCATTTTAATAGTTCAAGTATTTGAAATAGTACTAAATAATTTTAGCAGTAATGGTTGTGTTCTGTTATAATTACAGAACTTTGTGTGTAAAAAGTAAGGTGAACGAAACGTTTTAATGATTGAGATATAATAAACAATTTGAAGCAATAAAATACGTGTACTGTGCCTATGGATGATACAAGGAATGTTTCACACCATAAAAGGACAATAACGGAACTCCGGTCATTAATATTAGTTTATATACCAAGGGGCGAGAGAAATAATCACCTGAGGGATTAAAGGCACTTCAGTCCTGTGGTATATACACTATTTTTTGCACTTTCAACCCTTGTTTCAGCAATAAATTATAAATAGTGATTAATTTTAAAGGATTTAAAATACATATTCGTATGTTGAAAATGGATGGCTCTGGTAATAACTATAACACTATTCAAATGTTGTAGATTGCCTAGATACCATAAACAAACTGAAAATTTAATTTAAGTGAAAAATATATAAAAACAATTCTAAGCTTTCAGCAAGTGGTGTGACAATAAAGAAGTTCAAAAATTGTGCTAACTATCTTTTGGGTGATATTCGATGTTGAAGGGAATGTTGGTGATTAGAAATAATACTGATATAAGCAATTTCCCGAAATTAATTACTTTCTTTAAAATAAGAAATGGTGGCATGCAACCTAAAATTGAAAACTACACCAGAAAAGATGGTCAATTCTTTAAAGATGCACTAGACAATAGTTATTTACTTTACAAGTGGGCAAAGTAAGGAATTACTAACGAGAGAAATTTTAGCACACGAAGTCGAAGGTTGAGTTTGATAATTTTATCGAGTGGGTAATTCCACTTTGCCCACGTGTAAAGTATAACGTTTTATCCAACACCTCTTAAAAATAAAAAATTTATTAAAGAAATAATATTTGACAGTGACATATGCTTTAAATTTTTAAATTAAAATGTCAATCGAAGTAGTTACCAAGGTGTTGTGTGTTATTATTATTGTTATAAATAAAAAAATTCTCACTAGTGACTTTCCTCAAAATTATACCCACTAGTGGGTAATCTGTTACTTTCCTTGTTTAAAATCGCCATAGCTATAGAGCAGAGGTATTGAATAAAATTAATTATTTATAATGTATAGCTGAAACAAGGGTTGGTGCAAACAATAGTGTATATACCATAGGACTCATGTGCCTTTAATCCTTTAGGTGATTATTATTAACTTAAATAATGCACTTTAGCCCCTTGGTATATAAACTACCATTAATAAATATTTTATTTGTTGGGATTAAATTTCGAAATTCGCCTTCAATTTCGATGGTTAAACTGTCGAACTCTTCTTTTATACATTTCACTAGATCAGTCGTTAAACTACTTGCCAGATATTATAGTTTTCCACAAAACCTACATCAACAAGGACCTACATAACATAGACCCCAGCATACCTATGTGCTTCTCCAGCAAGGCATATAATACCTCACCGTGGAAGTTGCAATTATCCATCGTCTGTTAACATTTCAACCGTCAGCCACACACACAAACTCGGCCTCCGTTACAGCTCAGCCTCTACCACAAGCAGACTTTTACCCGTACGATGCGTAATAACAATAATTACAGCAAATCGCTTGGATCTCGTGCTATCTATACTCTTCTCGCGATGCTGCAGCGATGCGATCTTCTAACGGCGGCCAAGCCCACTGTGCTAGACCTCGCATGAGTTATTATGGCGATCGTGTTGAGGAATTAGTCGGTAAACTTGACTTCTTCAGTTGCTCACTGAATTGCAAATACCGCAATTATGCTGGCTGCGACATCGACGGGATTTGTTCTGTGTTACAGGTTTGGGGGTTTGGTGGATTAACATTTAGTATCATGCTTAAATGATAATCTGAGGAGCACGAGGCAAGAAAAACATTGACCTCAGAGGTCAAGACGAACACTTCACATTCGCGTATTATTGATGTTGCATATTTAATACCCGATACAGAAGAAAGCAGTAATTGTAATTTTGTGTAAAGGTTATATTAATTTCATAAAAAGAGTAACAGATTTTTATGTATAATAAAAATTGAAAACAATAAAAAAATAGATAACTAGAGTCATAAATTGGCAAATAAGTTATTTATATTATGACTAGACTCAAAAACATCGTACTAGATATAATAGTTATTTATCAACCTATAGAGGAAAACGTTCATTTTTCCACATCGAGTTCGAGGCATGAGGTATTTCGAACGAGAGTGGAAGAAGAGCTTTCCTCTCGTGTTAGCCACAACATGTTTCTAAAAACGATTTGCTCAGACCTAAAATACAACTTGAGAACACAACTGACAGACTGACACGTTAAAAGTTAGGTTATCAGACACAAAGCGATGTAGCAGTGTTGCCAATGAACCAATCTTAAATATCTTCAATAAGTTGTCAAATTGTGATTTAATAAGAAAAAGAAAAATATAAAACATAACTGTAAGATAATTTAAAGTATGCATATCACTAAAATAAGGATGTTCAATAAAATTAGGAATTTATTTATAATTTTTATAATATATTTTTTGTAAATAACATTCATATTGGCAACACTTCTATATTTTCCTCTCTAGAGAGGAACAATACATTTTTCTCACTATTTCGGGAGAAGAACGGTGGGGTTTCCTACCATGTCGTGAAAAAAAGAAATTTACAAAATATTATTATTTATTAAGATATTTAAGTTTTAAAGAGAGCAATTCTGGCGTCATTACGTTTCTTTGTGCTTCTTTTTCACACATCTATTCTATTCTAAATTATTTGTACTTGTTGAGCTGCCAAATTGTCGAAGTATCAAATGGTTGCCAACTAATTTAAAGAGTACGGTTTTGTTTTGAATTCGTAACCAAATAGGTAACCCAAATCACACTTTTGAGAATTCAAGCGATAATGAAATGATAAATGACACAACAAAATTAAAGACATGTTGAATGACATAGGTTACCAAAATTTATTAGTGGTAATGAAACATTTGACTAAAATTATCTTAAAGTTTATGTTTCTTCCTGGAATCATTGGTATTCTGGCACATTTTAATGATTTCCCGTGAAAAGTTATTTTAATTCCATTTAAATAATTTTCTAAACAATAAAACAGAAAGAACATTTATGTAACTACAATTATTTACAATCCCTACTGTTTTGAGACCTACAACACATGCCAACTCATCTCACAATATTTTAAAAATAAGATTACGGCTTAAGGAATAACAATTAAGATTTTTCAAACTGCAAATAGTCTTTAATATAGATAAAGTTTAATAAAAAATATTAAAAATTAAATATTGATGTACCCCATTAACTTATATAAAAAAAAATATTTAAAGACTAAAGAAAATATGGTGAAACTTTTGTAACCAAAGCAGGCAAATGCTTAATCCTTGAAGAAGAAGTAAAACAAATGACAATCGTCCAAAATACATTCTTCTCAGTAGTAATATAACAAGAGAGTGAGAATAAATTGAAAATAATTTGACAGATCTTTCGCAAACTTGCTGCCAGGCAATTGCGACGAAAGTCCGTAGGCCAAATGGCGACAAGTTTGAGAATGATATTCGAGAATTATTTTCTAATTTATCGAACTCTCGAGTTATATTTAATTAGATTATTTTTTATTTCATCATCAGGCACAGCACTAAATATATATTTTTTTTGCTCATTTTTACTTGTGTTGATGATAACTATCGAACATCTGACATCTGTCAACCAAAACAAAAAAGCTACAGAGAATATTCCCGGTAATAATCACAAGAGCATTATTCTCAGTATAATAATGACAGTATTGGATAAAATACAGACACGTGACATACAATGAAGCATTTCATTGGTTTTAAGAAACGTCAAAAAATAATCATTGTAATAGTCTTGTTTTTTAATTTTACCAATCTAATAATGCTTATAGTTTTTTTTTACGCAGAACTATATTTTGGAAAAGTAGGCTCGTACGATCAACTTCTTGTTTATTTAGATCAAGTTTTGGACTAATGGTGTTTTTTTTTATATAGAAAAGCTTGTTACTACTTCTATTCAATGATCAAAAATCGATTAATTTCCAACCGGAAAATCAATTACTTCTTCATTCAATTACCAAAGCGAAAATTCGAAAATTGGCCACTCGTCTATAAGTACCTAAACGTCCAATAATTTCAGTGATTAAAAAACAAAAGGTCACGCAAGAAAAATGA
This sequence comes from Poecilus cupreus, assembly GCA_963942605.1. Lineage (NCBI taxonomy): Eukaryota > Metazoa > Arthropoda > Insecta > Coleoptera > Carabidae > Poecilus > Poecilus cupreus. The sequence goes on from OZ012722.1 coordinate 12,089,224, forward strand.
AGCGAAGGTAACTGAAAATAACGATACACATGATGCAAGAAATTTCTAAGCAGTGAATGAAGGTCCCACCTAGCCCAAAACGTATCCGCAGTTAACGTGAAGTTATTCACTTTTTTCTCGGCGATTACTCTGCTGGACGATCGTGTTTTGTTTTATTGGTAATTCAGTTTTTTTGGAGAGAATATGAGATCATAGTAGCGGTAGTTGAGCTGGGCTATTAATTTAATTAGAACTTAAAGAACTTCTATCACGAGCGAGATTTAATCATATGGTTTTAATGTTTACAGATGTTGGTTTTAGGATTAACTGTGTGTTTTGCTATTGGAGGAAATTTCAAAAGAACTTCAGTTTAATTACTGGGTTCGTTTTTGTGGAAATACACATTATTTTTGACACTGAAAGAATTTCTTATTGGGATTTATTTAAACAATAAATACTACATTCTTGTATTATGCTTCCACATTTTTTGCTCTTGTTCCCTGCCGTATTAATGTGTGTATTCAAATTAAGAGTATTTGACGATATCTTGATTTAAATAGCTTCTCTAATTAGTTATATTCTCTTACTAAAATCTTCGTGTATCAAAATCACTACCATGTAAATCTTGAATGGCATGTTCAGCAACTGCAGGCTTTGAGCTAAATAAGTCGTGGTTAACTGTAGTTTTTCCTTAATTTTCTATTAATTTTTTGTATAACTTTGATCCATGTTACCCTTATTTTGTCAACTCGTTGTCCTGACTACATATTTATTTTTTATTGTTTCATATTTTACATGAAGAAGGCTGCCCTCAGTAGTATGAAAGGCCACAACTCGCCCGCCGGAATGCAGACGGTAATTAAGATAATGATCGATAAGTAATTAAGATAGCTGTGGAATGCAATTTTTTTAATTGGCGATTGCATATTTTGATAAATGTTTGATGTAAAGATAAAATTTAATGTGATGTAATTAGTTAAATTTTAAATAATTTATATTTGTCAATTGAGATAATGTTATATTATTTATAGACTTTAAAATTTATATTAATTGAAAAATATTTTTAAATTACATCTCGATTTCTTTAATGTGGAGCTAAGAAAGCATATTCGTATAAACCCCGATTTATAATACCTATAATAGAGATTATTTGGGATAATGAATCAGGTTCGTTTCTGAGTTTAACTTGCGGGCTAGACGATGGATAATAACCTGCCGAAATTGAAAAGAAGCAGGTAGTTAGATTTCAATGTTGAGCTATTGTTATATTGAAGTGTCGCCTGTCGACGGAATTACAGTTTCAATATGGGATATTACCTTGTTGAAGTTGGAAAAGAGTAATTATGGAATTAGAAACAAGTAAGCAATACAAATTTATCTATGTTAGTGCCATTACTACGGGATTAGGGAAGAAAATAATTGCAGTGCAGACTAGACGACAAAAATAATAGTTAATTACGGAATACTAGTTAGTTGAAATTTGAAAAGAATAATATGTCTCTAGAAATGGTTTAGGCGTAATGATTGTAATACAAAATAATATTTAAATCGCTTATAACTTGTATAGGTTCCAAGACTTTATGCGCGTCGAAAAGACATTAGAATAAATTATTGATTCATTATGGCATATAAGTTTAAAATCATGTTTCATTATGTTAAAATTTTCTAGACTTTTTGCCCTAGAAATTTCAATATTATTATTTAATTATTTTAAATGAACCAAAATATGATCCGGCCAAGACTTAGAAAATATTAGTTTATGATAATATACTCTGCGATGATGATTAATGATCATAGCTTAATTTGTTAGAAAAATATTTCTCGATTTCAGGTTTTCAAAGTTAATATTGTCTGTTTCATTTCTGGATATGCCGTTATGATATTTTCAATATATTTTGTGTTCTATTACTTTTAATCTTTTAGAAATTATTTCCGTATTCAATTTCCATTATTTTTAATATTTTAATGACCCTCTTAGAAATAATTGCCTTGCTTCATTAGTTTCAAAATTTGTAAGTTATTTATAATTATTAGTACCTATACAGAATTAAAATTATTTTTGTTTTAGAATACGTGTTTTCCTCTACATGCTATCTATTATTAGTTACTTTATTTAATTTATTTTGAAAAATTAGTGTAACATATTTTATAAATCGAAAATGTTTTGTATTGAGAAGCTAATTTGGTTAAATATTTTAAGTCAGTATTTTAAAGTATTCACCAGATCGATAATGTCAAACATTCAAGACCATTAATATATTATAATTTGTGAATATTGTCAAAAAAAAAAAATTAGCTTAAGACATTCTTTAGAATTATAGTAAGTAACTTTAATGGAAATTTTTCAATTACTGGAAAAAAAGTATACTTGAATTATATTTATAAGGTATAGAAACAAAACTAATATTTCAAAAAATTCAAAGATATATCTAGTATATCTAAAGAAATTGTTGGATTGTTGTAAAAATATGTACCTACATGTCTGAAATATTTTTATAAATAAATAAAGGAATAGAAGTATTATTTATTATGTTTCGTTCCTTCATGTTAATTCGGAAATTTTGGCGAAATTAATAACTGAAAGTAATTAGTTTCCATTTAAAAATCCTTTGCAATTTATCTAACTTATTTAATTGCTTAACGTTTACAGAAATACTGATTTGGAATGTATTAGTTAATTTTAAGTTTGTATTACATATGATACAGATTCTATATACAAAAATAAGTTGACATCACTCTGATTATATTTATTAAACAAATTTACAAAATTATTATGTGTTTATACTAAATATCAAATATATCAAACAATTATAACCGCAGACAGAGTGTAAAACTTTATAATGCATGTCTATGGGGAACCTTAGCCATCATCGAATATTTCTAAATATAATTATTTTCAATTATTCATTTTACAACTAAATATTTACTTACAACAAAATAAATTACGCTAATATCATAAAATTAAATAAATATTTTGTATTTCAAAATAAATTATGGTAAATATAACTTTAAAATGAATTGCTAAATTGTAATAAAAAATATGTGTAAGAAATGTATTTATAAATAACAGAGTAAAAGTATTGCTTTTTATTTTGTTTCATTTCTTTAATTTCGATACTTTTTATTATAATAATTTAGTTTTGCTTAGATCTTTTGCGGGGGTCCCAAAAATCATGCTTACAAAGTGTACTGTCCACAAACAAACAAATATGAAGAAGTTTGTAAAGTTAAAGGCTTTACACTTAATTATAAAAATTCACAAATTATAAATTTTAATTGTTTAAAGTCATTAATTTTTAATAATATTCAAAATGGTCCCATAATACATTCTGAATACATTAGATGCACAGCAGATCATGCTGTTATAACCAAAAAGGAAACGAAAACATTTAATATTAGATTTTTAAAAACGTAGATTAATTGACAATGTAAATAGTGTGCCTTATGGAATAAAGAAAATTAGATTTAATTAGTATAAGTTATAGAATCTTTATTTTTATATTATTGATACTTTAAAATAAATGGTCTTAAGAAGAACGTAGATTAATTGAAATTGTAAATATTGTGCCTTATGGAATAAAGAAATTAGATTTAATTAGTATAAATTATACAATCTGTATTGTTTACTTGTATATATTTGTATTATTTTTATATTATTATTAATATTTTAAAAATAAATTGTCTTACGTTATAAGAAAGAAAAGTGTTTAAAATATATATACATCCTAATTGTTCACTAATTACTAATACGAGTACATTTACAAAATTATTTAGCTAATTAGAATATAACGATAGGTAAGTATTCGATAAATGTGTAAATTTGGAAAATTCTCATATTTGTATTTTCTAATTACTTCAAAATAAATATATAAAGAGCATACAACTTTTCAAGTTAAATTCATTTCTACAAATAATGAGTGACAACAAAGTTCAAGTTGAGCGGATTATTCCGAAATATAATGAAGAAGAGTTATATAAACGATCAGCAAAATTGTATCCAGTTCAACAATATTGTGTTAAATCATCGGAAAATTGGGACATTGACGAAAATTGTCAGCAGCGTCAGAATGATAATGAAGAAGAGTTATACAGAAGAGCGGCACAGTTGTACCCAGTTCAACAATATTATGTTGAATCCGCGGAGAACTGGGATATTGAAGAAAATTGTCAGCAGCAGAAAGATGATGTATTGTTACAAGAAAAACAAAACGTTCTTCACCCAATACAACAATATAAAACAGAGTGTACAGAAAATTGGGATGATTGCAATGAATCTACCTATAACCCTGTAGAAAGTATCAAAAATAAACATATTTTAATTCGTCCAACAGGTTATAATATGACAAAGAAGGAAAAGAAACAATTCTATGCTGAAGAAAGAAGAAGATGAAAGGAATTGAAGAAGGAAACAAAAATAAATTTCTTAGATTAATTATAACAATTTATTGTAAAAATGTATTGCTTAAATAAAAACAGTTTTTAAATAATTATGAATTTTATTAAACTAATAATAATAATGATTTTTAAAATTATACTGAGTTCTCGTTTGGTAATTTTCGTCATTTAGATAGATAATGGCAGAATGTCATTATGAATTCATTATGTAACTTGCAGCTAAATATCTATTAGGAAGTGATTCATGTTGCTATTTGTTCAAATTGTGTTATAAAAGGAGCTGGAACATATTTTTCATCATTATACCTTTACTTGTGTATATTAGAAGTTGGTATCATGGCTGCGAATAATTCTATTGAGAGCGTGTCGAAGGATGTTTGTGGATGGAAGGATATTTTTTCAACAACCGGTAAGTCCGAATTTATTTTAATGTTTATGAAAAAGGTAACTAAAATTTTATTTCTTCCAGAGGATGTTCCTGACACTAGGCAAAAAAGGAAATTAAATAGTCCCTTAACCGAGGAAGTTAAAAAAGTGAAATTGACAACATTGAAAGACGGCTTATCGCCAATTTTAAAAGATGTTGAGATAATGCCGATAATATATCCAAATATCATAATACTTGATGACGAGGAAAATGTCCACGAATCACAATCAGAAACCCCAGATGAGGAAAAAAACGATGACTGTGTGTTTGTTTGTACTTATAAGATAGACTATTAAATTGAAATTAGATGTAAGTTTATGTTAGGGTTAGGACTATGAATGAGTTTTTGTGTACAGTTATAAGATAGATTACTAATTTGATAAAAAATTATTTAAAATTAGATGTAAGTTTATGTCAGGTTAAGATATGTATTATTTTAAAATACGAATATACATACATTTAAAAAATACCTTGTTACTTTTAATTACCTACTAGTTTCCCAACAAAACTTATTTGTTAATATTCGTTTGCGACAATAAAATAAAAGGACTTTTGGACACAGTTCTGTAGATTTAAATTTATTAAAATTCAACGTTTACTGACGAAGAATTATGTTCAATAATTTGAAACGTTGAATTTTAATTTTGAATCTGCAGAACTATGTGTATCCAAAAAGTTTTTTTTTTATTTCAGTAATAAATATCAACAAATAAGTTTTTTGTGAAATTAATAGTTAAAGTTACCATAATCAATTTTATATTGCGTGCACAACGTATAACTGATTTAAAGTTCATTTGCGGTCGTTACAATTTCAAATTTCCGGAAGACAAAAAAATACTTACTAGATTATGTATGAATATTCTACACGTTTATACAAACTGCACATATTTTTACAACAATCTAACAATTTCTTTTGAAAACACCATAATTTATTTCGCTATACTACACACATCTTTGAATTTGTGAAATGATTTTCTATTTCCATACCTTATAAATATAATTCAAATATACATTTTCTACGGTAATTCAAAATTTTTTTAAAGGTGTAACGATAATTTCTTTATAACGCAAAATTATACCTAAGTGTTAATTAATTTTAATATAATTTTCAGAATGTATAACTTCTTATTATCACGGCGACCCCGATTACCAGTCATTTATCGCAAGGAAATAACAATAAATAAGTTTTGTTGTAAAGAAATATTTAAATGTAATACATTTGTATTTAGTTAAAAATATTATTTCAGGGAAATTTACCTATACTATTTCATAACATAAATGTGTTTACAATTATTGTAATTAACTTAAATAGAAATTGTTGAATTTTAATGTGTGAAATATATTTATAAATAAAGTAGAGTAGTATTAATTAGAATTTTGCTTCATATCTTAGTTTCGATACATATAATTTGGGATTATAGTTGCAGTCAATCTTAGTAAATATTGTATGCCGATTTGAAAACGTATTCTAAGTAAATAATAACTATATGTAAGTATCAATTATTTTGAAATATTACTTTCAGATTGTGATATACGCGAATTTCACACTACATGTTTTAACCGCCAGATAAATATTTAATTTAAAACATTCTATAACATAATTGTCTTTAAAATTATTGTAAGTAACTTGATTCGGGAGCAGTCGCTATACTCCCTAAGTATTCTTCTTCTCCCTTGTAATAACTGTACAGGGATTCATTTAGTTGTGAGATTTGTTAAAGACGTGTGCTCATCTCGCGACCACTGGAATTTTATTCCTTTATTGCGAGTTATTTTCTAAATATTTGTGTTATTCATGAATTGTGGACAATTATTTGTGAACTTGGCAATCTTTTGAAGTTGGAACAAGAAAGAAATAGAGGTAAGTCATAAAATACGGTTATATTGTGGAAATTTACAATTGATTTCAATCAGATGTACAGCAAAATGAGTCACCACCTAATCAAATTAGTTTATCATTAATCCTTATTCATCTGTAGTATTTCCTGTTTATTTATTTAAACTAAAATAATACATGTTTTCTGAAATATTGTTTTTTGAAGTATAATTTAAAAATGCAACAAGTTTTATATCAAAATATGCAAATAATACCAAATATTTATTTGGATTTGTGAATAAGTATATTAAATTTTGGTATTTATCTAATTTAGGTAAATAACCATATATGGTTATTTTAAATTTTCCTGAGGGTTGTTGTTTTAGTTTGCAAATACATACGAGTACCTAAAATAATGACGCGAAGGGATAATTAAAATGCTCGCACTCCTGATTGGCTACAATTTCGTACATTACATGATGATTTGACCTACATTTACTTAAATAAATGATCCCTTGGATATTATTATTATTAAATTATAAAAGACTGAAAATAATATTTGAAATTGTAACGACCGCAAATGAACTTTAAATCAGTTATACGTTGTGCACGCAATATAAAATTGATTATGGTAACTTTAACTATTAATTTCACTAAAAACTTATTTGTTGATATTTATTACTGAAATAAAAAAAAAACTTTTTGGATACACATAGTTCTGCAGATTCAAAATTAAAATTCAACGTTTCAAATTATTGAACATAATTCTTCGTCAGTAAACGTTGAATTTTAATAAATTTAAATCTACAGAACTGTGTCCAAAAGTCCTTTTATTTTATTATCGCAAACGAATATTAACAAATAAGTTTTGTTGGGAAACTAGTAGGTAATTAAAAGTAACAAGGTATTTTTTAAATGTATGTATATTCGTATTTTAAAATAATACATATCTTAACCTGACATAAACTTACATCTAATTTTAAATAATTTTTTATCAAATTAGTAATCTATCTTATAACTGTACACAAAAACTCATTCATAGTCCTAACCCTAACATAAACTTACATCTAATTTCAATTTAATAGTCTATCTTATAAGTACAAACAAACACACAGTCATCGTTTTTTTCCTCATCTGGGGTTTCTGATTGTGATTCGTGGACATTTTCCTCGTCATCAAGTATTATGATATTTGGATATATTATCGGCATTATCTCAACATCTTTTAAAATTGGCGATAAGCCGTCTTTCAATGTTGTCAATTTCACTTTTTTAACTTCCTCGGTTAAGGGACTATTTAATTTCCTTTTTTGCCTAGTGTCAGGAACATCCTCTGGAAGAAATAAAATTTTAGTTACCTTTTTCATAAACATTAAAATAAATTCGGACTTACCGGTTGTTGAAAAAATATCCTTCCATCCACAAACATCCTTCGACACGCTCTCAATAGAATTATTCGCAGCCATGATACCAACTTCTAATATACACAAGTAAAGGTATAATGATGAAAAATATGTTCCAGCTCCTTTTATAACACAATTTGAACAAATAGCAACATGAATCACTTCCTAATAGATATTTAGCTGCAAGTTACATAATGAATTCATAATGACATTCTGCCATTATCTATCTAAATGACGAAAATTACCAAACGAGAACTCAGTATAATTTTAAAAATCATTATTATTATTAGTTTAATAAAATTCATAATTATTTAAAAACTGTTTTTATTTAAGCAATACATTTTTACAATAAATTGTTATAATTAATCTAAGAAATTTATTTTTGTTTCCTTCTTCAATTCCTTTCATCTTCTTCTTTCTTCAGCATAGAATTGTTTCTTTTCCTTCTTTGTCATATTATAACCTGTTGGACGAATTAAAATATGTTTATTTTTGATACTTTCTACAGGGTTATAGGTAGATTCATTGCAATCATCCCAATTTTCTGTACACTCTGTTTTATATTGTTGTATTGGGTGAAGAACGTTTTGTTTTTCTTGTAACAATACATCATCTTTCTGCTGCTGACAATTTTCTTCAATATCCCAGTTCTCCGCGGATTCAACATAATATTGTTGAACTGGGTACAACTGTGCCGCTCTTCTGTATAACTCTTCTTCATTATCATTCTGACGCTGCTGACAATTTTCGTCAATGTCCCAATTTTCCGATGATTTAACACAATATTGTTGAACTGGATACAATTTTGCTGATCGTTTATATAACTCTTCTTCATTATATTTCGGAATAATCCGCTCAACTTGAACTTTGTTGTCACTCATTATTTGTAGAAATGAATTTAACTTGAAAAGTTGTATGCTCTTTATATATTTATTTTGAAGTAATTAGAAAATACAAATATGAGAATTTTCCAAATTTACACATTTATCGAATACTTACCTATCGTTATATTCTAATTAGCTAAATAATTTTGTAAATGTACTCGTATTAGTAATTAGTGAACAATTAGGATGTATATATATTTTAAACACTTTTCTTTCTTATAACGTAAGACAATTTATTTTTAAAATATTAATAATAATATAAAAATAATACAAATATATACAAGTAAACAATACAGATTGTATAATTTATACTAATTAAATCTAATTTCTTTATTCCATAAGGCACAATATTTACAATTTCAATTAATCTACGTTCTTCTTAAGACCATTTATTTTAAAGTATCAATAATATAAAAATAAAGATTCTATAACTTATACTAATTAAATCTAATTTTCTTTATTCCATAAGGCACACTATTTACATTGTCAATTAATCTACGTTTTTAAAAATCTAATATTAAATGTTTTCGTTTCCTTTTTGGTTATAACAGCATGATCTGCTGTGCATCTAATGTATTCAGAATGTATTATGGGACCATTTTGAATATTATTAAAAATTAATGACTTTAAACAATTAAAATTTATAATTTGTGAATTTTTATAATTAAGTGTAAAGCCTTTAACTTTACAAACTTCTTCATATTTGTTTGTTTGTGGACAGTACACTTTGTAAGCATGATTTTTGGGACCCCCGCAAAAGATCTAAGCAAAACTAAATTATTATAATAAAAAGTATCGAAATTAAAGAAATGAAACAAAATAAAAAGCAATACTTTTACTCTGTTATTTATAAATACATTTCTTACACATATTTTTTATTACAATTTAGCAATTCATTTTAAAGTTATATTTACCATAATTTATTTTGAAATACAAAATATTTATTTAATTTTATGATATTAGCGTAATTTATTTTGTTGTAAGTAAATATTTAGTTGTAAAATGAATAATTGAAAATAATTATATTTAGAAATATTCGATGATGGCTAAGGTTCCCCATAGACATGCATTATAAAGTTTTACACTCTGTCTGCGGTTATAATTGTTTGATATATTTGATATTTAGTATAAACACATAATAATTTTGTAAATTTGTTTAATAAATATAATCAGAGTGATGTCAACTTATTTTTGTATATAGAATCTGTATCATATGTAATACAAACTTAAAATTAACTAATACATTCCAAATCAGTATTTCTGTAAACGTTAAGCAATTAAATAAGTTAGATAAATTGCAAAGGATTTTTAAATGGAAACTAATTACTTTCAGTTATTAATTTCGCCAAAATTTCCGAATTAACATGAAGGAACGAAACATAATAAATAATACTTCTATTCCTTTATTTATTTATAAAAATATTTCAGACATGTAGGTACATATTTTTACAACAATCCAACAATTTCTTTAGATATACTAGATATATCTTTGAATTTTTTGAAATATTAGTTTTGTTTCTATACCTTATAAATATAATTCAAGTATACTTTTTTTCCAGTAATTGAAAAATTTCCATTAAAGTTACTTACTATAATTCTAAAGAATGTCTTAAGCTAATTTTTTTTTTTTGACAATATTCACAAATTATAATATATTAATGGTCTTGAATGTTTGACATTATCGATCTGGTGAATACTTTAAAATACTGACTTAAAATATTTAACCAAATTAGCTTCTCAATACAAAACATTTTCGATTTATAAAATATGTTACACTAATTTTTCAAAATAAATTAAATAAAGTAACTAATAATAGATAGCATGTAGAGGAAAACACGTATTCTAAAACAAAAATAATTTTAATTCTGTATAGGTACTAATAATTATAAATAACTTACAAATTTTGAAACTAATGAAGCAAGGCAATTATTTCTAAGAGGGTCATTAAAATATTAAAAATAATGGAAATTGAATACGGAAATAATTTCTAAAAGATTAAAAGTAATAGAACACAAAATATATTGAAAATATCATAACGGCATATCCAGAAATGAAACAGACAATATTAACTTTGAAAACCTGAAATCGAGAAATATTTTTCTAACAAATTAAGCTATGATCATTAATCATCATCGCAGAGTATATTATCATAAACTAATATTTTCTAAGTCTTGGCCGGATCATATTTTGGTTCATTTAAAATAATTAAATAATAATATTGAAATTTCTAGGGCAAAAAGTCTAGAAAATTTTAACATAATGAAACATGATTTTAAACTTATATGCCATAATGAATCAATAATTTATTCTAATGTCTTTTCGACGCGCATAAAGTCTTGGAACCTATACAAGTTATAAGCGATTTAAATATTATTTTGTATTACAATCATTACGCCTAAACCATTTCTAGAGACATATTATTCTTTTCAAATTTCAACTAACTAGTATTCCGTAATTAACTATTATTTTTGTCGTCTAGTCTGCACTGCAATTATTTTCTTCCCTAATCCCGTAGTAATGGCACTAACATAGATAAATTTGTATTGCTTACTTGTTTCTAATTCCATAATTACTCTTTTCCAACTTCAACAAGGTAATATCCCATATTGAAACTGTAATTCCGTCGACAGGCGACACTTCAATATAACAATAGCTCAACATTGAAATCTAACTACCTGCTTCTTTTCAATTTCGGCAGGTTATTATCCATCGTCTAGCCCGCAAGTTAAACTCAGAAACGAACCTGATTCATTATCCCAAATAATCTCTATTATAGGTATTATAAATCGGGGTTTATACGAATATGCTTTCTTAGCTCCACATTAAAGAAATCGAGATGTAATTTAAAAATATTTTTCAATTAATATAAATTTTAAAGTCTATAAATAATATAACATTATCTCAATTGACAAATATAAATTATTTAAAATTTAACTAATTACATCACATTAAATTTTATCTTTACATCAAACATTTATCAAAATATGCAATCGCCAATTAAAAAAATTGCATTCCACAGCTATCTTAATTACTTATCGATCATTATCTTAATTACCGTCTGCATTCCGGCGGGCGAGTTGTGGCCTTTCATACTACTGCCCTCTTTGCTGTCGAAACGTCGTTATTTTAATAAATATTATACATAACTTTTACTTAATTATTGTTTATTTACAATTTTTTTTATTTATATTAACAAAAATTGTCATAAATACTTGATTCAATATATTTAAGAATAATTGTCATTGTTCTTCAAGTAACGTACCTCTTGCTGTTGGTAACCATAAACAATTGGGCTTTTCATTAGGGTGTACAAATATAAAATAAAAATTTTATAATTTTTTGTTCAGTAATTTTCAAGAATATTCATCTGAACGAAATTCTACACATATACGATCCCAGAATCTTATAATTTGGCTCAGTTAAAATCATACAAATTAAAATTGTTTTATTTACCATATTTATATCATGAATCATTTTTACCTTTCGCACATACATATATACATAAGAAAAATATTATGTTCATATTGCGAATTGATTAGATTTTGGGACCAATTCATCAACAGTAAGTGGTAGATTATTTGAAGGTCTATCAAGGTTTTTGGACATGTCTTAGTTAATAAATGAGATAGTGTAAATTTCATTTTGAATTAAAACTACTCCTATTCAAACTACTTTGTCCCCATAATGAGTCTCAGTTGAATACTAAATTAATTTTCATACAAGACTATTTAATAAACCTTCAAAAGTTTTCAATGAAAACGAAATCGGATTGGCACTATTTAAATCAAATTTTCTCTTCATTAAAGAGGAATCTGTTTGCTCCAAGAAAACGTTTTTTTTCTACGACCACTGAGAAATCTGCTCATTGTATGTTTGTTGTTGCTAGGGATATGAGGTACATTACAAGCAGCGTGCGAAATGAATTTGTTTTGTGAGTATTTCAATACAGGTCATTCCATTTAAATACAGGTGCCATTGCTAGGATACATATTTAAAATTGTCAAATATTGGAATGGTGGAAGCTAGACAAATTTATTATTAAAATTAAATTGATTAGAAAATAATATTGTGGTCGTAGAAAAAGTATAAAGTACAACTCGCATGGAATGTCCATTTCATACTCGTATGATTTGCAGCATACAAACTTTCATACTCGTAGGAAATGAGTACCATTCCATGCTCGTTGTACAATATACTATTATCAGTGTAGATAATGCATTGTAACCAAACGAGAATATATCGCAGTCAAAGAGAGATTCCTTCGATTCTGTCCAACACTTCTTGAACAATTTATCGATGTTATTACAAGCATAACATTAGCGCATTAATCCATCCTAATACGGCATGATAAACATCCCATCGTTGGAGCAATTTGTAAATTTCTTAATCATAAAAGGGCATCAGACATATTCCACTTCAATCAACCAGAGCCAGCAATCAACTCAACTGCGCTAGAAAAATATTTGGCTACGGATGTCAAACGCGAGCCACAATCCCATGACAAGCGAGCAACGAATAACATCTCCGGACGTTGCTGTATTTATTTATTATATTGGCCGACGTGTTTAATATTTTTAAATAAACACTGCTACCAATAGAAATGTCGTTATATATTTATGAAGCAATAAACCGTTATTGCTCTGGTCCATTAGAAGCGCTTGGATGGTTTGCGACAACGTGGTATGGTTGCTGGAATCCAGAGCTGAAGACGTAAAAAGGCTGTTTGTTCATTCTTCACTGCGAGAGCGATTGCGCTGGTTTATGAGTCCACGAGGAACGAGGAATTATAATCGGAATATGGACTGACATACTATAACTTTTTTTGTAATTAATAATACAAATACAGATGAACCAAGTAGGCTTTAGCTTCACATGTGAAAGCTTATTGCCAACTAAAATAGGTTTATTTCTTATAAAATCCCAAATTAATATGAAAGACTGTTCGAAACCTTTCTATCAAAAAACGCTCGTCCTTTCAAAATAATTACATTTCAATTATGACATATGTCGAAAATAGACTTTTTTCAAGTGTTGTTTTGTTATTTCAAAAAGCACAGGGTAATAGATTTAAACGAAAATGTCAAAATATTTTCTACTACGCATTCTACAACTAAAAATAAAATATTGAATAAATTCGACGAATCAGAACCGCATATATATGAAGTATCTTGGTTCGATTGCTATGGTTACGTCTCTTTGTTTAATTTTATTTATTTGAGTGTTTTAAACATTTTTCTCTTACTGTCTCCATTTACGAATTACAACACGTAAAAGAATAGTATGTTCTTCAAAAAGTAACGGAATAGCATATTCCACACTCGTAAAATGTAGTCCTCGGCTTTGGCTCTGACTACAAAATTTTTGCTCGTGTGGAATATGTGCCATTCCATTACTTGTTGAAGAATATAATATTCTTTAACGTGTTGTAATTCGTAAATGGAGACAGTAAGAGAAAAATGTTTTAAACAATAACTGTAGATAATAATATTTGAAATATTATTCCAATAACATAAATTGTCATTAAACCATAATTTACTTGTAAGACTTTCAAGTTAACTACCATTTTCGGTTATTTGATTATCACCAAAAACTAGTCAGCTCTTTCAAAGGATTTACACAATTGATCCACACATACTGACAGACTGATAGGCAGACAGTCAGACAGGCACAAACACACACAAACATCATCGCGAAACTATTAAAATCGTATTCTAGGGACCCTAAAACGTGCTCATCCATTGAAAACTCACTACCGAACTTTTAGCATAATACCTGTATCTCCCTTACATGATATGACGGGAGGTTAAAATGTGTCTTATGTTTTGATTTTAATTTAAACTTTTATAAAAAATGTTTAACGTTATTCAAAATCATAATGGTTATGGTTATTCATTATAAAATTTTGATATAAAATAAGTAAAATGCAATTTGTTAGCTGATTCAGGTGCAGCTATTGAATCTCTTCAACTTTTAATTGAAATTTTTTTCTCTAAAATGATTAGGGTAAAAGGAAATTGTATAAGTATTATTTATCATTATAGGTGTGGCACTGTGCTTACGCAGATCTCGATAAATAAAATATTTTTGCACATGAAGCGCAGTTACCAGCCATCAAGTCATATCCTCTAAAGTTGTTTGAAGGGAAACCACAGAGAAGTTAAAATGGTGACAATCGGTTTTGAAATTTGTACTGAAGATCAACAACAATTAGATTCTATTAATGTTCGTAGGAAAATCATGTGGCACTACTGAAAATGGAATGGAGAGAGTAAAGGGTACACCAGCCTTATTGGTTACTATTGGCCAGTGTTCTTGCAAGGTTCTTTTAAGATTTTTTCATCTGGTTTGCCATTGTGGTACTGAAGATCTAGTTCCCAAAAAAGATGACATATTTTGGATGTAATATTGACTATATTATGTGATATCATTTGGTCTCTGGAGAAGGCTCCAATTAGGGCCGAAACATCAGACCGTTATGATTAAATAAACATAATAGTAACCAATAAGGCTGGTGTATCAATTACTCTTTCCATTCCATTCCAAGTGTACAGTCAAGAACAATTCACAAACTACTGAAAATATTTAGGATTAGAATACAGAAGAATTGTTTGAGAAATGGGTAGAAGAGCTAGTCCGGCCCTGTTGTAATTAATACACGATCTTCCGAGGCAGGAAATGGATACAAGTGAAGCACAATCAATCATCTTTCACGACGGATGTTAAATTTTTTGTACAGAACCTGTCTGTATATGGAAATAGTAATGAACTCAACATTGCAAATTAAAATATTTTAGATTCTCCTAAATTGGCAATAATTGTTTGCTGCTTCATTTAAAATCAATAAAAAGTATGATACTATTTATTGCGTGTAATTAATAGATGTAAAATATTGATTTATAAAGACAGTGTGTAATATTGAAATATTGCACATAAGAAATTTAATGGTATTTATTTTATATTGATGTATCATTTTACTTTCTTATACAAAGATATAAGGAAGTATTGGAATCATGAAAAAAATCGCTGACGAGTTTTTGCGGAAATACGTATTTTGACGACCATTGAATCCGTTAAAATCAATTTCTCAATGATGTCTGTGTGTGAGGATGGATTATGGATGAATGTCAGTGTGCGCAATATCTCATGAACGAGACAAGATAAGTAAACGACACTTTGAATTTATAAATTTCATGAAAATATGAAGAGCTGAGTTGATTTTAAATGAAATTGAAAAAGTTTACTGGACACAAAACAATAAATTCAATTCTTTTTTTCCAAAAATTGAAAGCGTCAAATGAAAGATGAAGAGTTGAGTTGATTTTGAATGAAATTGAACAAAACAACAATAAATTCAATTTTTATTCAAAAATAGAATCAGCTGTGAGAAAAAGTTTTAAATGAAAAATGTTAGCAAAAATATTTGGAATATAAAATGTTATTTGCACTTTTCTTGTACATGCTTCTAATTTTGAGAAAAGCTATAAAATAAATATATCATCACGCCTTTTACCTATTATAGGTGTGGCACTCTGCTTACGCAGATCTCGGTAAGTGATATATTTTTTCGTATGAAGTGCGGTTACCAGCCGTCAAGTTATAGCCCCCAAAGATGTTAGTGGAGGAGGAACCATAGGGGTAAATTTAAATTGGCAACTGTCAGCTGTGGGATTCAAACTGAGGATCGTACGATCCACAGTCCGTTACGTTACCACGGAGCTATTTACCCTATCCAAAAAAGAAAAGCTAAATTATATATTTAATATATTTCAATAATCTAAAACATTTTTAACATCTATGTGTCAAATAATTGTGAAGTGTCAAAAATATGTGTCGTTTGAAATATTATAAAAGTAATATTTTGTATTATTAGTTAGAAAGTTTTGAAGACTAGATATTATTAATTAATACCTATTTTAAAATAAAATAAATAATTAAATTGTTTTAACATCTATATGTCAAAATAAAGTCATACGCAAGGAACAAGTCATATACGTGTTCAGTTGGTATTATGTGTATAAGAAAGTAGTGTGGTGCCAACACCAGATTTTTTTATATTCACTCAACAGCAAAAGTATAAATAAAAAAGTTGTTCAAACTTTCAAAAGTAGATAAGGCCCATTTGATTATTTAATTATTAGTATTCAATGATATATCTATCAAATTAAATTTTTTCACGACATGCCAGGAAACTCTACCATTCTTCTCCCGAAATAGTGAGGAAAATTGGTTTTTCCTCTCTAGAGAGGAAAGTATAGAAGTGTTACCAATATGAATGTTATTTAAAAAAAATATTTTGTAAAAATTATAAATAAATGCCTAATTTTATTGAAAATCCTTATTTTAGTGATATACATACTTTAAATTGTCTTACAATTATGTCTTATATTTTTCTTTTTCTAGAATAAATCACAATTTGACAACTTTAATTTATATTTAAGATTGGTCCATTGGCAACACTGTTACCCCGCCTTGCATTTGATAGCCTAACTTTTAACATGTCAGTTGTGTTGTCAAAGTGTATTTTAGGTCCGAGCAAATCGTTTTTAGAAACATGTCGTGAAAAAAATGTCTAACACGAGAGAAAAGACCTTTTTACACTCTCGCACGAATTGCCTCATTCGCTGCGCTCATAAGGCAAACTTCGACTTCGAGTGGGAAAAAGAAACGCTTTCCTCTCTAGTTTGATAAATGACTATTAATATTTATTAGAAAAATTAAATGGGAACGAAAATTTTGATTTATTTACTACAATATTACTAAATTTAAATCAAGTAACATCATTCTAGACTTCATATACGTTTCGTGGTTTTCGTCCGCTCGACAAACAATTTCTACATGAGATAGTAAACCAATAAAGTATTCCATTACGTAATTACTATTTCTGGTTCAATTATTTATGCTCCAGTTTTGCACAATAAAATTCAGACAGAAAATGCGGGATTATAATCAAGGTTTCGATTTAAGTGAATGCATAATAATTGTTCATTTAATTGGTAGTTAAATAATGCTTTAAATTTCTAAGTAATTTCTTTTGCTAACCTTCAACGATGCTATATTTTATATCTTGAAGCTGTTTAAGTGCAAGTAATTCTAAGTATGTAATTATTTACGAGTTTGTCTTATATTAGTCACTTATATCATCAGTGGAGAGAGAATTAACTAAAAACGTTATTATGGAGCAGTAAATATTTATTTGTTACTTTTCGGTGTTCAAATTTCTACAGTTTGTCTATTTATAATACTATAAAACTATTATCATACTGTTCTTCACGATTGTTCTAAGAGGACCAGTGTACTTGATTATCGAGGAATTCATCCTGGCTTAGTCAGAATCCAAATCTGTGCTTCGGCCTTTGGTTACTGGTATAACCAAAAAGGCATCAAAGAGATTTTTTAGCAGCTAGAACTAAAATATGTATTTTATAATTATTAATTATATTTTTCTTTTGTTACAGGTATGTACAACCCTAAACCTTTCATACCACAATCGTATTTACCGATTATTGGTAAGTTTATATTTAAAAAAAAATTTAATTTACTTAACTTTTATGATACAATTGGTCTTCCTAAAAATTATACGCCAAATGAAAATGAGAGTAACAAATCAAAATTTGTAAGAGTAGCATAGTATTTTTGTCTGCTATTCGACAAATAGCTTCATCAAGACAAGAAATTTTGTATTAATCATTTCTTGATTTTCAAGACAGGAAATTAAAAATCTTGTTCTGCTCATTTCTTGGCAAAGTATCTCTTGTCTTGTTTCAAGAATTCTTGATATTTTAGGGGAATCCACATTCTCATTCGCTTTATTAAGTCCAAACACTCAAGAACGCAACGTTAGCGTTTCCACTATCACTAACATCTTCGGGTGCTATAAACTTACCGAGATCTGCGTAAGCAGAATGCCACACCCTGGGTAAAAGACGTGACATATATATTTATCTTAAATATTTACGAGTTTATTATGTAATATTACATTGATAAAAATGTTTTCTTGGAACAAACAGATTCCCCTTAAATGAAGAGATAAATTGATTTGAATAGTGCCAATCGGAATCATTTTCATTGATAACTTTTGTGGGTTTAATAAATATTCTTGTACGAAAATTAATATAGTTTTGAAGGAACATATCAAAGTATTCAACTTAGACTCATTATGGGGACGAAGTAGTTTGAATAGGAGTAGTTTTAATTCAAAATGACATCGTTTTAAATAAAAACGTTCTGTTTAAAATTAAAACGACTTCAATTTCATAATTTAAAAAACAAACTTTAAAATATATTCGTTTTCTTTCAAATTAGAAAAAGGGAATAGTGGTAAAACTTTGAAATGAAAGATGATGACAGAACTGTTGGACTGTCACTATTAAGAGTTGTTAAATCTTAGATTGTACTGGAAAATCTTAAGATATACCGTAGTTCGGGCATGTACAGTAACAAATATATTAAATTTCAAATACAGAATAAGGTAAAGTGAAATCTTATCACCAACAAAAAGATCAAAATCGGCCAACAGAGAAATCTTTGAACGGGGTTCATTGCACAAGCAAATTTAATATTCACTCAAATCAATATGCATTGGTATAAATATTGATAACATATTAGTTCGCACGAGAAATCTCACTACCATAACGATATTGCAATTTTAATTATGGATTTTACTTCATTTTACTCCTAATTATAAATAAACGTATGATTTGCATAAAGACACGTTGGTTATTTTCCTAGTGTCTTTAATTAGAATCTTGAACACTAGGAAGTGTAAAGGCGCAAAAATGAGTTGCTCGCATTTATTTACATTCCATTATTGTTTATCGGTGCCATTCAATCACTTCGAACACTTTTCACTTTTCAAGATAATTGATTTTTTATCAGCTGTAATAATTTCTTGCGTATTTAACTTAATCGCTTTCGGATTAATAGATGTCTGCAAGTATTTGAAAATCTACTTCAGAAGAAATTGCAATTTACATTCGGGTTGCTAAACTACGTATGAACGAGTATAAATATCATTTTTGCTGTAAGTTACCCATTAAAAACAAAATTTAAACACAGTAAGTGGAACTTTTATTGCACAATTGATTTTCATGGTTACATCATTTACTTACGGTCCACGGTGGATGGTAAGTGAAACTTACCGTTCATGGTGGATGGTAAGCAAATATATATCATTCAAATTTTATTTTTAACCTCAATCTGACAGCTGTTAATTTTGATACCTATTTTTTCTATTCTTATATTTACGCAGGTATTGCAAAAAATAACTTACTAACCTCGAACTGTAAGTGATTGTTTAGGTCTCGAATGTTTAGGAAATCTCGACCCTACGGGTCTCGACATCCCAAACTACATTCTCGACCTAAAAACTATCACTTACAGTTCACGGTACGTAATATACTATTTAGTTTGCTATGATGATATAAACAGTTAAAATTATACGCATATTTCCCGAAAACAATGCGCTATAAACAAAAAACAAACAACAATACCAAATTCTCATTTTCATCCTACATCTAACAAACACGCAATAAAATTCAGTATACACATTAAATATAACAGTATCAACGACTTGCGACTTGCGCCACACCCTGTAATCAAAGCGACAGAAGGAAATAGTGCCTTATTATTACAACAATCCTCAAGATTTCACAATGGGCTGCCTACTACGACTTAAAGAAGTTAATCATGTAGTCAAGACAACTCAATTCGAAGACGACACAGCGCGAACAATTTTTGTTGATGACGACACGTTGTCATGGATTGTTTTTGTTTGGGTAATTTGTTAAAGAACAAATGAAATGTAGGAAAAAGTGTAGTTTTTTCGGTTGGCACGCGTTTGCTACATCTGTCAAAATTTCTTTTGTGTTTTCACTTTTAATTTAGGAATTGCAACATTGGTCATTTTGCTAGATTATTATTATGAGAATATTCTCTTGATTGTCTAATTTTCTAATCTGCAAAGCAAATTGGAAGACAACAACATATATTTATGGATATAACGTTGTTTCTTAAAAAGCTCTTTAGATCCTTTTATTGGAATGGATTAATCTCCGTTTCTTTTCCTATAAATCCTTGTACTTAGGTTTCTATACCTCGTCTTATCATTTATTTTACTTTTCAAGTTTTTAATTCCTGTTACTTTTAAAATTTCTACTTCCTTCAGCTATGTTGATCTAGGTCTACATGTCTTCTTCTTCCTCTTGATCCCCAGTCTACTACAATCCTTTTCTTCTGCTTTCCATACATGTCCTCGCATCTTTCGTTCTGTTTCATAGTTCATTCTTTCATTCTTATTCTGTATTCGTTTTCTGATACCTTTATTTATCCTATTATTCTTATTACTTCTAGTTCCATTATTCTGAAATCTTCATCTTTTTTGTGGTTGCGGTTGTTAAATATTTTTGGTTAATATTAATTTATTAAATTAAAATTTTGTCAATTCTCAATTTTATCAAGAAAAATTGTTGTTTTTATTTATTTGTTGGATTCATATAATTTAACAAATAGACTCGTCAATAATAACAAGTGAATTTAGCTAATTTATCAATTTGAAATTGTTGAA
Source organism: Poecilus cupreus (assembly GCA_963942605.1). Classification (NCBI taxonomy): domain Eukaryota; kingdom Metazoa; phylum Arthropoda; class Insecta; order Coleoptera; family Carabidae; genus Poecilus; species Poecilus cupreus. Next base: position 12,110,689 of record OZ012722.1, read on the forward strand.
GTAAGTTTGCATCCTTTGTAACAACTTAGTTTGTTATAATAACTATGATTTAATGTTCTGCTTCTATATAATTACTAAAATATTTAGTTAAAAGCATATAAAAATAAATGTCAGTAATACTATATTCACAAATGATTTTAGTTACGAGATACACGAAATATACAAAAATAATTTATTACTTGCTAATAAAAATAAATATATAAATATCCCATAATACCGAAATCTATTTTTTTACAGAGTGCCACACCCGAAAATGGGTTAATGGCGTAATGTTTTATTACACAGTAAAAAAATTGATTTTTGATTTAATTTTGCGGTTGTATTTTTAGTTAATATTAACAAATATATTGTGTTAAATTAACAATTTGAACAAATATGACAATTTGTTAAATTAACATTTTGTCAATTCTGAATTTTTAACAAGAAAAATTGTTGTTTTTATTTATTTGCTGGATTTATAAAATTTAACAAATAGACTCGTCAATAATAACAATTAAATTTAGCTAACTTATCAATTTGAAATTGTTAAGGAAAATTTGTATCATTTGAAACAACCAAATTTGTTATAATAACTATGATTTATTATTCTGCTTTAATATAATTACTAAAATATTTAGTCAAAAGTACATAAAAATAAATGTTAATAAAGACTTTATTCACGAATATATTTAGTTACGATATACACAAAAATAATTTGTTACTTGCTAACAAATTTGAAACTTGTTAAATTGCCGGTGGGCCGACTGAGACCTAAAATTTTGTCAACATTGACTATAAAATTTTTTCTGTGTAATACGAAAACTAAAATATTTTGTAAAAATGTTGTTGCTCTCGATGAATGGGGTCTTTCACCATTTTTTTTTTATTTTTTTTTATGAAACTTTATCTATACTGAAGACTATCTACACTTTTAAAAAGTCTTAATTGTTATTCATTAAGCCACAATGATTTTTTTAAAAATGTTGTGACGTCATAGTAGAGGTGTTGCTGGACCTAAAACAGTACAGATTGTAAGTAATTGTAGTCATTTATTTTTTTACTTATTTTATTATTATTATTACAATAAAATAGAACATTTATGTAACAAAAATTATTTAAATATCTACTGTTTTAGATCTCTACTATGACGTCACAACATTTTTAAAAAATCATTGTGGCTTAATGAATAACAATTAAGACTTTTTAAAAGCGTAGATAGTCTTCAATATAGATAAAGTTTCATAAAAAAATATAAAAAAAAGTGGTGAAAGACCCCATTCTTTCACTGGATAAATTTAATGTACATAATTATGTTATACCCTGTACATAATAAGTTAATAACTCCCAGTGGTGTAGGGCACAAAGTAAACCTGCAGTCCTTATCTTAATGTGTTAATATCATAAAAATCCCGGTGTAAAAGTTTGCGAATCGCTGTCCGGTCCGTGCGCTCGGACCGCCGGCGGCTAAGAAAGTTCTCCGGACTTGCTGCCCGCCACAATAATTACGTGCTAAACTACGATCGAGAACTGTTTGTAATTCTGCTACCACGAATCATGGCATTTGATACATTTCCAACACGTGCCCGGCTCGCGAGATCTGCGGTTTCGCTTTCGTAAATGCGTTATTACTCGCCACTCGCGGTACGCCGAGAATTGGACTAACGTGGATGACGGCGTAACAGAGGTTTCTAATGCCGCTGCTTTTTGTTGGCCAGACAAGTAAAAGTTACTTGTGGTTTTTGTAGGTTTTTTATACGCAGGAATGCATATTTGCGTCATTATTTTGAAGATATTTAAAGGAAAATGTTGCTGTAAATAACCCAGATTTCAATGACGTTGGGGACAATATTTCGTTGTTACATAAATGATACTATGTAGTATGTCTGTACAATTTTTATTATTTGCCTTTTATATATTTATAAATCTTTGTTTCTACAACATAATATACAAGGTGAGTTTTTATAGGAACCAATCAGTATTACTGGCTAACTAATAACTTTAGAGAAAAAATTAATACACAGGCTTATCCGGCACGGAGGGGTACATAATTGTACTGTTGCTACAATAAAATTATTAGGGGAATGTGGTGGTGGGATGAAAGTTGCATTTTCTTAAATGAAAAGAGGTACTTTCATTGAAATGAATTGCCGGAAGTATTCTCTTTTCAACGATATAACATGTTCCTATACCTACAGTTAAAATTAAAGCCACAAAATTCAAAAATACTTTAACATTTTTAATATAAAAAATAGAACTTTAGGTAGGCCGTTGCACAAAACAAGTTATTGTTTTTATTATTGATACTCCTGTCATCAATTTGTCACAATTGTTGTCGATGCAAAGCCATTGTTGACAGGAGTATTAAAAAAAATCTGTTGTGGGTACCACAATACCTCCCGCCATAGATTTCTTAACAATGCAGGAACACGGACCACCATTATCAAGAAACGCTCATCCCTTCAAAGAATTATGACACATGTCAAAAAATGACATTTTTCAACCGTTATTTTGTTTTTTCAAAAAACACAGGTTAGCAGATTTAAACGAAAATATCAAAATATAATTTATCTTTAACTTGTAGTAATTCTTAAATGGTGACAGTAAGAGGAAAATGTTTACAACAATAATTGTAAATATTTGAAACATTATTCATTTATTCTAATAACAAAATTTTCATTTTCAACTATAATTTACTCAAATATTTTAAAATAATTGGATAGGGCTTCAAGTAAACTATCACTTCCGGTTATTGGATTATCACCAAAAACTAATTAGCTCTTCAAAAGTGTATATAATTGATATATACAAAATATAAAAATTTTCAGTTCAGTAGTTTTTGAGAAACCGTAACTCCAGAGATTCACACAGATTGGCAGACAGACAGACTGACAGGCAGAAAGACAGACAGACATCAACGCGAAACTACTATAATCGTATTCAAGGCACCCTAAAAAGTTTTCATCCACTGAAAACTCACTACCGAATTGTTAGCATCATTCCTATACCTTACAGTAACTTATTTTGTTCAACAGCCTACCTAAAAATGTATTAATGTTAATATATTTTTAAACTTTGTACGTTTTAGGGCCCCTAGAAAATGATTTTAATAAAATCACGATGATAACTGTGTGTGTGTATGTGTCAGTCTGTGTGGATCTCTGGAGTTTACTGTTTCTCAAAAACTACTAAATTTTTAATAAATAAAATAATTTTAGTTATAGGAACATTTTGGGTATATAGTTGAAAAGGGAATACTTCGGGCTATTCATTCCAGTAAATAAAAGTGCCCCTTTTCATTTAAGAAAATAGTATTTATGTTTTTATTAATAAAAGATCACGTACAGAAAGTATGCAATGAATTGTGTGTGAATGTTTAAACAATCAAATTAGTTGCTGTCAAATCTTTAATAATTACTATTTACTTATTTCAATTACTTATCAACTTTTCGTTGTTATATTTCAACCTTCTGGAATTTCCAACAACCGATGAAAATTCAGCTTCTCAGAAAATCTCCACGTAATAAAGTAATTACAGTGTCGTTACAGATATCAGCCATCACTTATTAATAATTTGCAACTCCTGCGTTTGTTTTCGATACGAGAAGCGATCAAATGCCGAGGTCTTTCTCTTAATGAATGTAATAGGTAGGTGTGTTCGTGACTTGTTACCGTTCAGCTCAGTTCAGTTGTTCCACACACAAAAAACGCACCAATACGTATGTAGTTTGTGCGAGAATAACGCGTACTTTTATTATGTGATGTTGTTGTACATACCTACATTAATTCTTTATATTTAATTAATTAAAAACACGTCCACAGGTGTGATGTTGTTAATGAGATTGCGGAAAGGTTACTAAAACTTTAAGGCAAAATGCATATTGAAGAAATCATCTTAAATGTCCTATAGTTTATTTTCTTTTCTTAGTTTTCGTCTAACTTCCTTTCTAGATGTTCTTAAATATTTACCTTCTCTTTCGTATAACATGCATCTTCTTTCATTCTACATTAACCAATATTTATTGTCTCTTCATTTCCATATCTGAACCGAGTAATTAACTGTATGTTCTTTCATAATAAGCTTTCCTTAATTGTCCCCATTTACTCAATTTATTTTTTCTCCTTGTATTTTTTCAAATTTCACCATTTTTCTTCTTGCTTGCACCTACAGTTTTAGAATTTTATTCTCTTCTATAGCGATGTAATCTAGTGTGCCTCTCGAAGCCTGAAATAAATTTTTTGTACTTCCGGATTTTAATGCTCTAATTTATTCTTCCTTCTCGTGGACTGAAGTGCCACTTTTAATCTCCACTTTTAGTAATCGTTTGATGAAATATTATTGCTGCTGTTGAGTTAGAACATTCTTAGTTAGAATTGTAAACATTTAGTTACATTTTCTGTTATAATTATGGACAAAGTTGGGAATATTTTATGATGGGGCAACCACAGTTTTTTTCTTTTCTTTCTCTTTGTTGAATCAATGAAAATCGATGAAACTTATTCGAAAATGAAATGTTATAAAGTGATCGGAAGTTACAAATATGTATACTCTTTGAGATAAGCTTTGCAATTCATAAAACGATTGCCCATTTTTTGGTAATGATATTAGAGAATTATCAAAAACTTTCTGTTGTATAATTGTACCATTATATAACTGAAAATTAGCTTTTGCTTTTGTTCGTCAATGTCCACTTCATAATTAGACTACGTATGCAAAACATTCGGCACTAATACTTCCAAACACTGTCTATTTCACATAATAATTAATAGAAAATCTACGTAATATACTTGATACTAGCAAATTTAAAAAGATTATGTATTTCAATGTAAGCAAACAATTATTTCCTTATTCCTCTAGTTTAAACATTAAATAGAATAGAATTTTCTTTCCTCTAAAGTTCATGACTGACTTTTTCTGGTATTCTACTTGAATTTCTGTACTAGTTCTCTAATCTTGTGCTATTTCCGTACTTCATTAGTTCCTCATTCGTCATTTTTTAAATTTCAATATCTTAGATTTGACTACGTTTGTAATTTCCGTTTAATACGCTATTAATTTATCAATTATTATTTAGTATTTATATCCGTAATAAATTGATTAAATTTTTTTCAAAAACCTGCAACTAATAATTACTACAAAATGGATTACGAAGTTTTACTTTATTTTGACTGCAATCTAATGTAAATCGAGAGTGCATGAGCTAATGATAGAGTGTCACTATCTTTCGATTAACTTGTTTTTCTGATCGTAATCATAATGAAACTGAAATTAGATCAACGAGAGATTAGAGCAGCAGGCAACCGGACGGAAACAGAGGCACTGGTTTTTCAAATCAAAAAATTAAATTGAAACACTTTCATTACACATGTTACAAAGCAGCAAAAACGCGGAAAGGCATACGCATTACTTAAAAACTACTGGAAAGTAATTCGCAATTACTTTGTCGCGAATATGTTTTATAAAAAAAGATCTGATTATTTGGCTTAACAACTCTGTGGGGTAATGAAGATCTCTAGATCATTTCGTTGGAGTTGATCAATCTCCGTTTCATTTCCTTTAAATCCTTTAAATATAGTTAGGTTTTTTTACATCTTTCCATAGTTTATTTGAATTTGCCTGTTTTTAATTCCTACTACTTTTAAATCTTCTTATATTTCTATTATTCTATTACTGGACCTTTTCTTCTGCTCTTCATATATGTCCAAGCCATTTGACTCTCTGTTGCTTGTTCTTTTGCACCATGTCTTTTCCTACCAACTCTTGTACTTTTTACCTCCCGCCACATCCTGTGAGGAAGAGATAGGAATCATGCTCTAAATTCGGTAGTGAGTTTTCAGTAGATGAGCACGATTTAGGGTCAATAGAATACAATTTTAATAATTTCGCTAAGATGTCTTTGTGTGTGTCAGTCTGTGTGGATCTCTGGAGTTACAGTTTCTCAAAAACTGAAAATTTTGATATTTTGTATGTATCAATTGTATTCCCTTTGGAAGAGCTAATTAGTTTTTGGTGATAATCCAATATCCGCAAGTGGTAGTTTACTTGAAGCCCTATCAAGTTATTTTATAAATTTTGTATAAATCCTACAGTATTTGGTATCAAATTCAAGTGTCAAAAAGCTATTTTGGATGATTGTCAATTGTTTTTTTATAAATGTAATTTAAATCCTACCATGTTTGGTATTAAATTAAAGGTATCACGGAGGAGATTTAAATTTAAGTGTCAAACAGTTATTTTGGTAGATCGTCAATTGTTTTTACCTGTAAAGAATCATGCTAAGAATTTGGTAGTGAATTTTTAGTGGTTTCTCAAAAAAAATTGTATTCCCTTTGGATGAGCTGATTAGTTTTTGGTGATAATTCAATAGCTGAAGTGGTAGTTTACTTGAAGCCCTATCAAGTTATTTTGAAATATCTCAGTAAATTATGGGTTAATGACAATTTTTGTTGCTAGAATAATATTTCAAATATTATTATCTACAATTGTTGTTTGAAACATTTTTCTCTTACTGTCACTATTTACGTATTACAATTTCGTTTTAATCTACTAACGTGTGTATTTGGAAAAAATAAAACAGTGCTTGAAAATTGTCATTTTTGAAATGTGTTATAAGTGAAAACTAAAAGAGATGGATGTTCTTGATAGTGGTGGTCCGTGTTGCATTATTTGATAAGAAATTTATGGCGGGGGGTATTTTTTATACTTTGTATTCGTTTTCTTAAATCTTTATTGTCATTGTCTTTCATCATCTTATATTGTTATTAGTTTTATTATTTTCCAGTAAATTCTTATTTTTTTTCTCTAGTTTTTTTTTTTTTTGTTTGCATGGAAAGCCCTATTTGCCTGTCTTTTTTGTTTTGCTTCTGCTTCTCTTTCTCCATTGCTTTGCTTGTTAGTATAATGTATGAGTATATTTATTGTAAGAATGCTATTGTATATAAAAGAAATGATGTTCTTCATTTCTGGTAAGAAGTCCATCAACATGGCATGGTTCATTCCAAATTCAGCATCTGCTCCGCACAATTTCCAGTCGTATCGGTCGTAAATCACGTGACCTCCCTCGCTTTTAGCGAGTAACTGTTCCAGCAAGTGCTGTGCTCTTATATCATGTTCGTATCAAGACAGCCGAGCAGAATTTCAATGATGTGTTCCACGTGTTCTGCTCTCTCGAAGTCTGTACAACACTCGACACTTGTTTCGGGTCACTGCTTTGAAACTAACGTAGGAGGCTGCGATTTGGATTTCAGGATAACATGAGAAAGCGGAAAAACAAAAAAGTCGATGGCGACAGCTATAAATATTATCATTGGAGCGTGTTGGGAAATAAGAGCAACGAATTTATCATGTCTTTCACGCAAATGTTTACATTCTTGTTCTGTAATTGAATGATTTACCAGATGACTTACTAGGTACTGTACCCACAAGAGTTATTGAGGATACAGGATCCTGAAAATATTTACAAATGTATGTATTATACATCTCAAAAATAGACACATGAGTATTTTAACAATTATTATAGAACAATTGACGATTTCTCAAAAGTACTATTTAAAATTTGAATTTAATTTTCTTCCCTTAAACATTAATTTGATACCAAACTCTGTAGGATTCATTAAACTTGTATAAAAAATCTGTTGTGGGCAGCACAATACCTCCCGCAATAAATTTCTTATCGAATAATGAAGGAGCACGGACCACCACTATCAAGAAATGCTCATCACTTCAAAAAATTATGACATTTTTCAACCGTTGTTTTGTTTTTCCAAAAAAACAGGTTAGCAGATTTAAACGAAAATATCAAAATATAAATTTTCTTTAACGTGCTGTAATTCGTAAATAGTGACAGTAAGAGGAAAATATTTCAAATAATAATTGTAGATAATAATATTTGAAACATTATTCTAATAATAAAATTTTCATTAAACCATAATTTACTGAGATATTTTAAAATAACTTGATAGGGCTTCAAGTAAACTACCACTTCCGGTTATTGGATTATCACCAAGAACTAATCAGCCCTTCCAAAGCGGATACAATTGATATATACAAAATATCGAAATTTTCAATAAAAGAATTACACTGGAATTTTTCACTACTGATCTCAACGAAATTTTTTTTTTGACAATTTTCACTAGTTTTAACCAATTGAATTGTTACATTGCTGCTGTGCTGTGCTGTGAATGTATTTGCAACTTAATTTAAATACATTTTTACGACCACATTGTCCTCCGAATACCATTCGTGTTAAAAGTAGAATATTCGGCAACTATTCGGTATTCGTCCTATTCGGCCACATTTTTACTATTCGGCCGAATACCAAATAGTAATGCATTATTTGGCCTATACCGAATAGTTTAGAATATTGAGAAAAATGGAAATATTTGGTATTTCATTTGGTAACATTTGCCTGTAATAAAATAATAAAAATAAAACACATACTTGTACTGAGATTATATGATAATATAGTATTGTAGTAGCAACTAGGCAGAGAGATAGAGAAGGGTGCTGTTACAGATCGCACGAAGAATTGGCGAAAAAACAAGCCGAATACTATTCGCCGAATATTCGGTTATTCGGCCAAGGAATCCACCGAATATTCGGTATTCGGCATATGGACGAATGCAATATTCGTTGCAAGTCTAGTTAAAAGTTTGTAGACAAATTTAGAAGTTGCATCACTCATGGTTATTACGCTTGAAAATATCACACTTGCTGCGCATTCGTGTTATTTAGAATCAAGCGTGACACCTATTCTTGATACAGCAACAAAAATTGTCGACATAACTTGTAACACTAATGGTATTATAATATATAAAAGTAATAGTTGGCAAAGTGATATTTCGATTGCCGCTAAACATTCTCATGAAAATAAACAAATTCTTTTAGATTCGATAGTCTATTTTGCTAATGTCGGTAAATGATATATTTTTATGTCAATTACCAATCCCCAAAGATGTTAATCTAAGAGGAATTCAAACCTTACCACGGAGCTAACTTCTAACGCCATCATCCTCAAAACCACACCCAGAAATGGGTACGTGTTGCTCAGTCTCGTTAGCCACTAAGAAACCGTCGAACACCCACCTCTAACAAATCACAATAATCAGTCGTTAATTCTCCATAATGAAGAGACTTGTAATTCACTCGCGTTTCTAAGCTCACACATACATCCATGACAAACAGAAGCACGAAGACAAGAAGAGTATCGTTCTTCTTTCTTCACAGGCGGTCGCTTTCGCAGCTTCCGAGAACGAGGCAAACCAAGAAGTACGACGGAGATAAATTAGGTTTTTACGCAGGAACTGGACTGAGGCAAATGAATTTTCAATCACAAGTACCTAGTTGACTGTATGTTAACATTGAGGTTGTAATTAATTGAAGTGTTTTTAGTTTTTATAATGTTAAATGATGTGTGAGGCGGAGAGAATAGAAATTGGATTGTTAGAAGATGAACTGATGAGAAAAACTTATAGCAAGAAAGAAACAGTAAAGAAAATGTTGTCTTGTTGCTTATATAAAACCCTTAGTGCTTTTTCTTCATTTGGCAGATTGTGGGTTGTATTTTGACGGCATACACACCATATGTAAGAAGTACACTAAAAAAATCTGATGTGGCCAAAACATAACCTCACCTTCAATACAACTCTTAAACAGTACAAAATTTTCTTTTGTATATTTTTTTCTTTTTGACATATATTTCACTAAGAAAACAGCTTCACGATCACAATGACATGTGTCACATTTCCCAAAAAATTTACCCAACACCTCTCATTAAATGCTCTATAACTATGGCGATTTTAAACAAGGCAAGTTACAGATTACCCACTAGTGTGTATAATTTTGAGAAAAATCACTAGTGAGTAATTTTTACTTTCTTATACAAAGTAAGAAAGTATTGGACTCACAAAAAAAATCGCTGACGAGATTTTTGCGGAAATACATATTTTGACGTCCACCGAATCCGTTATGACCAATTTTTCAATGATGTCTGTGTGTGAGGATGGATGGATGGATGGATGTCCGTGTGCGCAATATCTCATAAACGATACAAGATATGTAAACAGAACTTGAAATTTATAAGTTTCATGAAAAAATGAAGAGCTGAGTTGATTTTGAATGAAATTGAAAAACCGGAAGAGGAAGTTTACTAGACACACAAAACAATAAATTCCATTTATTTCAAAAATAGAATCAGCTGTGAGAAAAAGTTTCAAATGAAAGATGTTAGCAAAAATATTTGGAATATAAAATGTTAATTGCACTTTTCTTGTACATGCTTATAATTTTGAGAAAAACTAAATTATATATTTAAGAATATATTTATATAATCTTAGTTACATACGCAAGGAACAAGTCATACGATATTCTCTTGCATTAAATGCAAGATCTTTTATTTCTTTTGGAACGTCTTCAATGTCTTCATCCATCTCAATACTTTTTCACTTTGACAATTTGATAAATATCTTTTTTAAACAAAAACAACAAATGCATAACAACGAAGCACACTTTGAGATGCAATTAAATGTTTTAAATATAGGTAATAACAATCATATTTTAAGAGAAAATATTTTCCATGCAGTTGTACATAATCGGACTTTAGAGACTCTGCCATAAAATTCGGCTCGTCCAATGAAGACCTAAATTATGTACTTGTTACATAAACCACTATTATTATATTAATTATTGCGTCCGTAAAACAATCTTACTCATTTAAACACAGTTCATATGTTGTACCTACTTCAATTTCACGAAATATCACTTAAAATTGGCATATACTTTTATTATATTTCTATATAATATAAACCCTAAGAAACTCACTGGTGCAGAGCGCATCATCATGTCTCTTAAATTTTTCGAGATATGGCGGTTTTTGATGTTTTTCGAAGTGCAACTTTGAGGAACTGCAACTCAAAAATTACGCAAGATATCGAAAAATACTCTTCAGTTTTGCGATATTCGTGGATATTATAGCATAATTACAATTTTTTTAAAAATTGATAATTTTTGAAATTTTTTTCAAAATTTCGATCAGCGATATCTCAAATAATAAACGAGATACGAACTTGCAGACTAAACCATTGGATTCAGCTCATCGAAATACATAAACCCTAAAAATTTCAGAACATTCGGATTGTGGGTTGAAATTTTAGAGCAAAAAGTCCTAAAATGGCCTTTTTCAGGCCAAACGTCAAGGGGTACCCATTGACGATTCTCGCCAAAAACGTCATTTTCAGACTTTTTACTCTATTTCTATAACGCGTAAAGAAATTTTAATGAAATTTTACATACTTATGTATTTTGACGAGCTGAATCGAATGGTCCAGTCTGCGAGTTTGTATCTTTTATATTTTTCGAGTTATCGCCTATTAAAATTTAGGAGAAAAATCGAAAAATTTTAAAATTTTCAAAATTTGCTAATTTATAATAAAATGCATGAAACGCACAGAACTGAGATTATTTTTCAATATCTTTAATAGATTTTGAGTTGCAGCCACTCAAAGTAGCATATCGAAAAACATCGAAAATTGCCATATCTCTATAAATTTAAGAGATATGACGTTGCGCTCTACAGCATTGAGTTTCTTAGGGCTTATATTATATAGAAATACAATAAAAGTATAAGCCAATTTTTAGTGATATTTCATGAAATCTGAAATTGTGCAGAACTTTCTTAACATGTATTTGTTGTCAATGGTAAATGAACTTGTATTAAATATTCTTATTTGTACAGATATTATAAACATTTATCAATTATAATCACAATCCTCGTTTAAATAATTGGGCCATATTGTGGCCTTGGCAACTACTTCGATTGACATTTTAGAAAATTTAAACCATATGCCGCTGTCAAATAATATTTCTTTAATAAATTTTGCGTTTACTAAGAGATGGGGTAAATAGCTCCATGGTAACGTATCGGACTGTGGATTAATAATATCGCCAATCACACAGAAATTTTCATCTTACAACAATGTTTTTAAAATCACATTGTCCTTCAATTCAAAGAAATTTCTCTAAGACAGATTGTAATATTACAGTTATCATTTTGTTAGAAGTAATTTAACAAGAGTCTATTAAAGTTACGAGGTGTAAATTTGAGCACTAAATGAGATTATTTAGAGATAGCAAGGTGAAATATAATGATTATAAATTTACATTATACATTGTTCAACTTCTAACTGCTATTAGTGAAACATCCCATGGCTATTAAATTGAAGTATGAACATTCCACAAGTGAAAATGTATTTTCAGGCCTGAGGATGCAATTTAAAGTTTTTACCTATGGCCTAGAATACAATAGATGCTTAGTTTAGCCCACATTCTTACGCAATTCTTTATCATTACTTTATAAGATCCGTTTACAAGAAACGATCGCTAATAACTGTAAAACATAACATTACAAAGTTTCAACACAAATATGAACTGTATCTTTGTATCCCTATTCCATTCGATTTAATTTCAACAAATAATTTGATGTGCCAAACACATAATTACTTACAAATTTTAATTTCTAAATGGTACAAAATATAGAAAAGACTCAAAATTGTGGTCTATATGTTACTATAACTTATTTATTTACTGAAATATGCCTCAAAAACCTGATAGGCTAACTACTACTTCCGGTTAATAAATTGCTACCAAAAACCTAATCAACTGGTAACAAACATGTACAATTTAAATAATAAATTTGAAATTGATAGCTTTATTAAATTTTGAGTTATCGTGGACAAAAAACTCGACACGCAAATATACATATTCACAGATAAAATAGTACTTATCTGTGGAAAACTCACTACCTAAAATTTGACCCATCACTATACCTTCCTTACATACTGGGTGTAGAATTGAAATGCGGAATATAGGAATTTCAATGCTACTTTTTTACTTTCTTATACAAAGTATAAGGAAGTATTGGAATCATGAAAAAAATCGTTGACGAGATTTTTGCGGAAATACATATTTTGTCGTCCACTCAATCCGTTAAGACCAATTTCTTCAAGATGTCTGTGTGTGAGGATGGATGGATGGATGGATGTCCGTATGCGCAATATCTCATGAACGAAACAAGATATGTAAACGCAACTTGGAATTTATAAGTTTTATGAAAATATGAAGAGCTGAGTTGCTTTGAATGAAATTGAAAAACCGGAAGAGGAAGTTTGCTGAACACACAAAACAATAAATTCCATTTTTTTCAAAAATAGAATCAGCTGTGAGTAAAAGTTTCAAGTAAAAGATGTTAGCAAAAATATTTGGAATATTAAATGTTATTAGCACTTTTCTTGTACATGCTTCCAATTTTGAGAAAAAACTAAATTATATATTTAATAATATATTTCAATAATCATAATTACAATGGGAACAAATACGAGTACTAAAACAATTTTAACATCTATGTATCAAAACTGTCAAAGAACTGTGAAGTGTCAAAAATATGTATCGTTTGAAATATTATAAAAGCAATATTTGTATTAGTATTAGTTAGAAAGTTTTAAAGACTAGATATTAATACCTATTTAAAAATAAAATCATAGTTACAAGAAGAAAAAATTAAACAGGTTTGTCATCTATAATAATTATCAAAATAAAGTCATACGCAAGGAACAAGTCATACGTGTTGAGTTGGTTTTATATGTATAAGAAAGTAGTGTGGTGCTCACACCAGATTTTTTAATATTGCTGTAAATTATTACTTTTTCATTTAAACAATGTGACTGTTTGTAGGTTTTGTTTACCATTCCACCAGTAGTTAAAAATTATACATTTTATTTTACAGTTTTTAATTCTGAACATTTTACCTATTTACACTTTTGCTCTAAAATTTCTAGCTAAAAACTTAGAGGGAAATCAAGAAATAAACATTGTATTTTCTATATCTCAAAAAAACAGTAGACACCCGGTATAGTTGTATTTGAAACCTCTTTAAAATACAATTGGATATAAAGATCAATTGAGTACTATCGTACTTCTTGTAAACCTAAAATCAATTCCAACTCCATAATCACCAACCATTTTTCCTCTTTAGCAAACAATACCACGTTGCATATTCATTTTCTTGAAGAGTTATATCGTCTCTCCTAACAACTAACCTCCTCCAATTCTTCAAGTGTGCGAGTGCTCTCGCCAATGAGTTCCCTTAAGCTCCTCGGTGTGAGTTCTATAAAGCTACAATGAAGTCCAACTATAATTAAATATTCTGCGGGCGTCTCTTATCAATCGCGACTCGACATGGCAATAAAGTGGTCGCGAAGCCGAGTGGCTGATTGGATTCCGGAGGATCGCTTAGCACTTTAATGACTAGATTAACGCAAACTGATGAAAAAACAGCCAATTATGTCGTGATTTATCTGCGCTGGTGGATGTCCTGATAAGATTTTGATGGCGAGATTCGTGCTCGAGTTTCATTAGCAAAGTAATTGTGATTCTGGTTATTTAAATTTTAATCGGGCAAGTATTGTTAGTTTAATTAGCGGGGGCATGTGATGAATATACGCTGTTTTCTTCTATTGTACATTCATTTGACTTATGCCCGTATTCATAGTCAGTACTTCGCCTCGACTCATTCTTGAGTATGCCTTGAGTATCAAATTTTGTTTCATAGTCGCTACTTGGTGTGCAAGACAAGCTCCCTTACCTTAAGTAATGTTTGATGCTTTTTAAAAATTTTAGATAAACTTGATCATTGAAAATTGAAGTTAGCTGTCATTGTGCCAAGTTATTTTAAAATATCTCAGTAAATTATTATCTACAACTGTTTTAAAATTTTTCTCTTACTGTCACCATTTACGAATTACAACACGTTATTATATTTTGACATACTTTTTGATAAATAGTATATTGTACAACGAGCATGGAATGGTACTCATTTCCTACGAGTATGAAAGTTTATAGCATGAGCCGAAGGCGAATGCTGCAAATCATACGAGTATGAAATGGACATTCCATGCGAGTTATACACTATACTTTTTCTACGACCACGATATTATTTCAAAATTAATTTACTTTTAATAATAAATTTGTCCCGCTTTCACCATTCCAATATTTGACAATTCTAAATAAGTATCCTAGCAATGGCACCTGTACTTAAATGAATTTATCTGTATTGAAATACTCACAAAACAAATTTATTTCGCACGATGCTTGCAATGTACCTCATATCCCTAGCAACAACAAACATACAATGAACAGATTTCTCAGTGGTCGTAGAAAAAAAAAGAACGCTTGGAAAATATCATTTATTGATATGTCATAATTTTTTGAAGGGATGAGCGTTTCTTGTACGTTTCTTGATATTGGTGGTCCATGTTCCTGCATTGTTCGAAAAGAAATCTATGGCGGGAGGTATTGTGGTGCCCACAACAGATATTTTAATATAAAGTTTACTGTCAAACTTGCAAATTACAAATATGCTCAACGTAACAATAAAATATTCTCCAAATATCTACCTTAAGGTTAGTACTTAGCCGAGAATTCAGAATGAATCGACTATGAATACGGGCATTAGAAAGTATTTCGTCGGATATAGAAGAACAAGCTTGAAAAATTATTAACTATTTAAATATTAATTAATTTAAAGAATTGTAAAGATTGTATTAACATTTATAATAAATAGTACGTTAATGAAAACGAGTGTGTTAATGAAGCAAAACGAGTGGGTTAAGTGACATTTAACTCGCGGGCGCAGATAAAAATGTTTATCAAATCATTATTTGTGAGACAATCCACAATCGTATATTTCAGAGCACAGTCATCTAAAAAATGATTGAAAAAACCCGGTAACATTTGCTAGTGCTAGTAATACCAGTCATTGAATAGCAGTGCGTCTTGTTGAAACTATTAATTATGTGTTTTTCTCCCAAGGGAGCTAATTATGAGCCGTGTGTGTTGCATTATTAACGGACACTGTGTGTGAGCTGTTCTTGGAACTCACTTGTATTTATTTACATTCTGAATGTTGGTAACAAGGTGTTGCTGCGTTTTTTCTTTGTTGGGCCTAGATACATTTATATTTTAATTATTTTAATTGGAGGTGCCATATGGTGGAGTGGAATCCGAAGAGGCAGACATTATTGTCGTTTAGTAACTCTGACATTTCGTCCCGTAAAACACATCGAACATTGACTTTTTGTTTATGTAACACTGTCTCAATAATTGCTTGTTGATTTTCTTCACTCCGAAGGTGGCAATTTTACTTGTTGAGCCTCATTGCTGAATAAAATTTAAGTTAAATCTGTATATACTAAACTAAGTACAAAACAAATGTCAGCTGTCAAATTGGCTGTCGCTGGAAAAGCTGTAGCTAATTCGAAAAACAAACATCTTCTAAATACCCGTTATTGGGCTTCCAATTTCCAAAAGGTACATGTCAAATACATTTTTTGGAATACTTGTACTGTAAGTTACCCATTAATAACAAAATTTAAACACAGTAAGTGGAACTTTTATTGCACAATTGGTTTTCATGGTTACATCATTTACTTACCGTCGATGGTGGATGGTAAGTGAAACTTACCGTTCATGGTGGACGGTAAGTAAATATATATCATTCAAATTTTATTTATAACCTCAATCTGACAGCTGTTAATTTTGATACCTATTTTTCCTTTTCTTATATTTACGCAGGTATTGCAAAAAATAACTTAATAACCTCGAACTGTAAGTGATTTTTTAGGTCTCGAATGTTTAGGAAATCTCGACCCTACGGGTCTCGATATCCCAAACTGCATTCTCGACCTAAAAACTATCACTTACAGTTCACGGTACGTAATATACTATTGTATGATATCTTATGAATGATTGCATTAGTATTGGTAGTTTGCTTTTATTGACAGCAGAACTGTTGCCATACACACTGCAAATTTTCCTGTTTGTATAGGTTTTCTAGGAGAAAATTCAATCTTAACCTATAATCTACAAATACAATGAACCTTTCATTTTTACATCTTATTTAAATAATTCGGCTTAAACAAATTTACATTGGAATACTCTTAAAATAACTACTATTGTTTTTAATTTTTAAAACATAACAATTTATTTCAAAATACAATGAAATTTATGTACCTTATGGTTAGTTTAGCTTTCTACCACTAGTTAGCGTATTTTAATTTTGGAAGCCCAATATAGCGTTTATTTAATAGATTTGCAAGTACGTTTATAATTTAGAAATCAAATCGACATATCCAAAATTAATTATCCCAGTTAAAACTTCTTTCACTTTTCATTATACTATTCCGACCTCATGCATTATTCGTCGGTATTGTTGAGCCCGCTCTTGAATGGCGATTGAGTCATCAGCATCATAACAATCACTTTCTTCGTCTTCTTCTGCGGCAATTATATTTCAGCCGACATCAACAGTATAATCGATTTAATTGGCAGCTCCAATGTGTAATTTCGATGTGGCCAATAGTCGTTCATAAAGAGAAACATCACTGCGAAATTGACTGTTAATTAAGATTCATTCACAATTATCAGGTCTTTCTTCGAGGCGAGCAATGAGTTGCATTGTGTAAGGGACGGATATCGGAAATAGAGAAATTGAATTTCGTAAACTGTTTCTGCAACCATTACGAAATATCAGGCGTTTTTGGACGCTCTAGAATCGAACACCAGGAGGAATGTAAGGATCTCAATACCTACCACGAAGACATTTACCCATTAATTTAAGGATTATTCTTCTTAGATTTTTTAAAAATATTACATTATCTTTTTACCTATTTATTTTATAACAAAAGTATGAATACAAATGTTGTTCAGAATTTTACTTGTTAATCACTTGTAAACACCACTTCCCCAAGCCCTCTATTGCCTTTGAAAATGAATCTTTACAAGTGACTAATTGACAGTTACATTGTAAATATTTTATAAGTTAGTAAACGAGGTAAACAAAGCACATTGCCACAGTAATGCATACAAGGGTTATGCGAAATCATTTCAAATAATTTTTGACAGAACAATTGTGTGTGACTGACAGGATTTGGTTATAATTTTTAATTTTTATTTTGATTTACAAATGAGTAACAAGTAAAATGTTGTACAATACACGCAAGGTATATTTTCAGATAAATGGAAAAAATAGAATGAGGTAAAAATTACAGTGAAAAATAAAAAATTAAATTACTAGAAATTATGTCCCAATCCAGGGACAAAATTGAAAAACAAAGAAACAGACGCAGTGGATATGCAGACTTAAAACAAAAGTATGGGCAGATTTACTCGTATCCATATAAGTGTCTAATTTAATTCAATATACAATTCAGGACAAAGATATAGAATTTATTAAAATTATTTTATGAAAATATAAAAACCAAAAAAGTTTAAATCTAAGAAGAATATAACTGGATACCATTTAATATACGGCACGCAAAATATAGAATATATTTTTATTTAGTTAGAAGGTAGAAGGTAGGTGGAGGAGATAATTTAAAAAGAAATAAACAGATAAAAACCTTTCAGTTGTTGCAACACTATCAATCGATGATACTGACATCATATTCGAAATACCTATGTAAATATCGACAAAATTTTTAAGATTTTAAAATGTTTAATATTTAACAATAATTGTCTGTATTTATTATTTTCCATAAAGTATTTGTACAACAAAAATATAAAGTAACATTGAAATATGCTTTCTTGCAATACCTGTACTGTAAGTTACCCATTAATAACAAAATTTAAACACAGTAAGTGGAACTTGAATTGCACAATTGGTTTCCATGGTTACATCATTTACTTACCGTTTACGGTGGATGGTAAGTGAAACTTACTGTGCAAGGTGGACGGTAAGTAAATATATATCATTCAAATTTTATTTCTAACCTCAGTCTGTCAGCTGTTAATTTTGATACCTATTTTTACTTTTCTTATATTTACGCAGGTATTGCAAAAAATATCTTACTAACCTCGAACTGTAAGTGATTTATTAGGTCTCGAATGTTTAGGAAATCTCGACCCTACGGGTCTCGACATCCCAAACTACATTCTCGACCTAAAAACTATCACTTACAGTTCACGGTACGTAATATACTATTAATATTCTACTAACTAAATTTAATACCATCAAAATTGTCTTGCTTATTTAATAAGCTAATTTAGTAGGAGACTAAATTTATATTACCTTTATAGTACACTTTTTGCAAATAGTAGGTTACTTAATTTATAAAATACGCTATTAAATTTTAATATTCGTTTATAATACCGGGCCATATACATTTTGAAACTTACGTCATTTGATAGCAAAGCAATAAATCGTATCCTGCCTAATCTCCTTGTAACAAGAATAAAAAATTTCGAAGGTTGGATCCCTAAAATTCGATTTAACTATTTTGATCTAACAAAATCCATTAACTGGAAGTGGTAGTTTAATTGAAGGCCTATCAGGCTTTATGCTAATCTTGTTATATTCAAAAAGTTATATGGGTTACAATTTTTATTTTAAACTTTTTCTTCACGGTCTTCATTCCGAGATAAAAATAAAGACCTGCTTGATGATTCGCGACAGAGCACAACACAGCAGCGAGTTCGTAACTATGTGACATGATAACGGTGTCGCATGTTAGTTGACCTGGGTTGTTCCGCCCGTCATGTGCAACTAGATTCCAGTTCCTTCACGCATCGGCTCCCAAGATCGCAGTGCATCTCATCGCCGCTCCGGAGCTCGAGGACGGACTGAGGAAGATTGCACACATGAAGAAGATGCTAACATATTTTGAAATACTCGTAAATTAAAAGAGATCTCGAGATACTCCTGGAACAACATCGGGACTGCTTTTAACGTGTAGTAATAATGATTTGCTCGAAACCTGTATGTGTCTAGATGTTCGATTGAGTGTTTATAATGGTGTGTTAATTCTTACATTAATGTATGGTTCTGAATGTTGGGTGTGTTGAAGAAGAAATATGAACGACGTCTAACTACTTATATAGAAATGAGATATTGGAGAGGAGTGTGAAGTTGAGAAGAATGTTGTTAAGCAAGTTGGAGTGAGTTGAAGTGGTTCGGACATCTTGAGTAAATGTCGTATGAACGGTTTGTGAAACTAATATATGTGGGTGAGATTGAAGGTGAACAATTGCGTGGGTGTACGAGGAATATGTGGTTAAGTATGATTGATGGTTTGTTGCGTGAACGAATGATTCCGAGTGGGAAGATTAGACGAGCATGTATGAATCGCACTATGAACGTGGTGTGTCAGGATAGGAATGTTTTTGTGTTCGTGCTACCCCACTGAGTGGGTTATAGCGTGATATGTATATATGTATAATAAGCTTTATTTAAACTGTCAAGAAACAGATACAAAATTCAGTTACATGTAAACAGTAACAAAATAACAATAACAGGATATTAATCGTGTAGTTTATTTCTTAATGCATACATATTATTTCATTTTTATCTTCCGCCACATCCTCTAAGGGAGGTATAGGAATCATGCTAAAAATTCAGTAGAGAGTTTTCAGTGGATGTACACGTTTTAGGGATCCTAAAATACGATTTTAATAGTTTCTCGATTATGTCAGTCTGTCTCTCTATCTGTGTTTGTATGTATGTGTGTGTGCATCTCTGGAGTTACGGTTTCTAAAAAATACTAAACTGAATTTTTTTATATTTTGTTATATAGCAACTGTATCTTCTTAGCCTTAGAAAGAGCTGAATAGTTTTTGGTGATAATTCAATACCCGAAAGAGGCAGTTTACTTGAAGCCCTATCAAATTATTTTGGAATATCTAAATAAGTTATTGTTTAATGACAAATTTTGTTTTAGAATAATGTCTTTTGAAACATTTTTCTCTTACTGTCATCATTTACAAATTACAACACGTTAAATAAAAATTATATTTTGATATTTTCGTTTAAATTTGTGAACCTGTGCATTTTCAAATTAACAAAACAGCTTTTGAAAAATGTCATTTATTGACGAGCCATAATTGAAAACCTATTTTAATGAGCGTTTCTTGATAGTGGTGGTTCGTGTTCCTGCATTGTTTGATAAGAAATCTATGGCGAGAGGTATTGTGATGCCCACAACAGTATATTATAAAAGATAGATTAGGATCTGTCTCCTCCTGAATGCGGCCCTGGAATATTGATTTGCCATTGGCTGTCCACCGCTCAATGCGGTTCTCACAACGTCCCTGGTCAGTTATTCACTTGTTTACGATATCGTCGTCGGAAAAAGCGCAGCAGGCGTCGTTTGGTGATCGTCAAGTGTTTGTTAGCAACGGAAGCACGTAATGAGTACATGGATAAGTGTTGTGTTGCTGTAAACGGACGGAATAGAGACAGTTTTTTGGATTCGTTAGTTTAAATTGATGATAAGTTCACACAGCATGTGTCAAGAATGCGATTCCCACAGGATAGAGGACTAGAATTTTTATGTCTGGTTGTAAATGTTTCTAAATACAAGCCCAGAATCATATCTTTTAGCCCAATACATACTTTAGAATAACTTTATAAAATTGTTCTGATCTTAAAGATTACTTTGTAGTTTGTATTGATGCTTCACTCCTGAGGATAACTTATCTGTAGATCAGTAAATTGTTACATTATCTGGAACTACACAATATGGTCAAATTATTCAAACAAGGATTGTGGTTATAATTTGCAAAATGTTTATAATATTACAAGAAAATTTAATACAAGTTCATTTACCAATGACAACAAATACATGTTAAGAAAGTACTGTACAATTTCAGATTTCATGAAATATCACTAAAAATTGGCGTATACTTTTATTGTATTTCTATATAAAATAAACCCTAAGAAACTCAATGCTGTAGAGCGCATCATCATATCTCTTAAATTTATAGAGATATGGCAATTTTCGATGTTTTTCGAATTGCTACTTTGAGTGGCTGCAACTCAAAATCTATTAAAGATATTGAAATATAGACTCAGTTCTGTTCGTTTCATGCATTTTATTACAAATTAACAAATTTTGAAAATTTTGAAATTTTTCGAATTTTTTCCCCAAATTTCGATAGGCGATAACTCGATAAATACAAAGGATACAGACTCGTAGACCATTCGATTCAGCTCGACAAAATACATACGTATGTAAAATTTCATTAAAATTGCTTTATGCGTTATAGAGTTATAGCAAAAAGTCTTAAAATGACGTTTTTGGCTAGAAACTGCAATGGGTACCCCTTGACGTTTGGCCTGTAAAAGGCCATTTTCAGGCTTTTTGCTCTAAAATTTCAACCCACAATCCGAATGTTCTGAAATTTTTAGGGTTTATGTATTTCGATGAGCTGAATCCATTTGTTTAGTCTGCAAGTTCGTATCTCGTTTATTATTTGAGATATTGCTGATCGAAATTTTGAAAAAAAAATTCAAAAATTTTCAATTTTTAAAAAATTTGTTATTTTGCTATAATATGCACGAATAACACAAAACTGAAGAGTATTTGCCGATAACTTGCGTAATTTTTGAGTTGCAGTTTCTCAAAGTTGCACTTCGAAAAACATCAAAAACCACCATATCTCGAAAAATTTAAGAGATATGATAATGCGCTCTGCACCAGTGAGTTTTCTAGGGTTCATATTATATAGAAATACGATAAAAGTATATGCCAATTTTTAGTGATATTTCGTGAAGTACATCATATGAACTGTGTTAAAATGAGTAGAAGAATGTTTTACGGAAATAAGATATATAATAAATTTACAAGTGAATACGGTAATTATTATAAATATTTTAATTGTTTTCTAATATATTAGACAAATTAATTTGTGTGTTTATATTTATAGTGCAACTTTGACAAAAGAAAGATCTCCTTGAAGAACTTCATTTCTTTGTATTGATTGTTATTAGTTCTATACTTTAAAAAAAAAAATTAACAAAGAATTGAACCGTTGAAACACTGAAAAGCAAAATTAATGTTTTTTATTTTTCGCTTTTCTGTTTTCAGTTTTCCACCGATTAAATTATTTGTTAAATTTTTTATCTAATAAATGATCGATTTCAAATAGAAACGACCATTGCATAATCCATTAATTTAATTGTATAACATACGAATTAAATTATAGCCTGCATTCTCCATATGCGGAACAGTGTTCACATTAAATTAAAGGGCATATAAATCACTACACACCCCGCCCCGCTGCTGAATTACTACCACTGCTGAGGTAGCGCGCTTGTCGCTATCTCACCGTTGATATTCTGCCAACACCCACAACGCCAGTTTTCTAATATTGTTAATTAAAGTCCCGCTTTCCTTAGCGATTAACTGGTGCACTAATCTCTAACGGCCGGTCGTCCAACAAGAACAACTAAGAAGATATAACTGCGGAGTTAATGCGAGCGATAGGAGACATGACAATAATTATAAATAACAATTAAATGCTCTGCTATGGATCAGTGAGAAGCTGTTGGTACCTGGTAATTAAACAGGGTTATTTCTACCCCTAAATGCTGTTCCTATGTGTTTGATGACGACATAAACTAGTCACGAATGATAATTATAAGTTTGGTGACAATTCGCAGAGTTGGTGATGACAACAAATTAATAATAGTATTGTTACGTTTGCAACTGGCGATTTGGGTGAAGTTTATTAATCAGCAATTAAAACAACTATTAAAAGTCACATAGAGTTTATTTACTAACACTTATATTTATTTAAACTACTTATTTATTTTTAAACACTTATTAATAAACACAAAATAACGATTAATCAATAATAAACTAAAAATATTACTCAATAAATATTTATTTACACTATTTATATTCACTTACGCAAACGTTTTATTTATTTCCACTATATTCGATATTTACTGCACAGCGTATCGGAGTAGCATGCCCCACTGGGTAGGCTAGCGCATTTATAATCTATTGCGCTGATACTCTAGAATGTGCTCGATGCTTCTGCCATGGAAGTGTTCGCGAACGTGCTAGAACAATGAATCGTCTGCACTGCCTGTCCAGGGCCGTACTGGCCTATACATTATATTACTCATTAAGGGAGAGAAGTGTATGATTTCTTCCCGTAGAGAAAAATACACTTCACTCCTAGTGTGACTATTTTTTTCAGGACCCCAATATTTATGATGGATATTATGTAATTCAAACATATTTGAATTGTAATATAATTTTTGATAGTTACCTTTGATTTGTTTATTTTTCACATTATTTAAGCACTTTCCCTCACGACGGGAGACAAAGTGCACAAATCTCTCGTGGATCTGAAACTGGCTGTTTCTGTCATGATTTTGGTATCAAAGAAACTGAGTTTCTCTCCCGGTCGTTAAAAAAATATTTTTCTGACATCGTTACTATACATGATATCACTCCGCGAAGTTAGCCAAAATAGTAGCGAAAATAAAATGTTACAGACTCTTATGTCAAAATGTTACTTTACGGACTCATCTGTCAAACTTAAGTTACAAAGCTAAAATAATAAACATATTATTCTATAATACTATTGATGAATTTATTCATTATTTACTTTTGATAATAATTTATCGGATTTTATGCATATTACATGCAGATCACGCCTAAGAACATAAAACAAATGAAAATTATAACCAAATATTTGACACTTTGACAGTACTGTTATAACAGCCATCCCCATTTGTAATAAAAATTAAACTTTAGTGCCTTGATATACAAATAACTATATCAGTTAAGTTTTTTGATATTAAGTCAATAAGTTTCAGTATTTTGGAACGATAATGGTAAACAGGACATTGACATAAATGAAAGAATAGATAAAACGGGAAGAATAATTCAGGTGATTATTGCCCTCGCCGCCTCGCCTACGGTTCGTGAAATAAACTGCACCCTGAGGATTAAATTATGCACTTCACTTCCTTGGTATATAAACTATTATTATTAAAGTTGGGTATCAAAGATCTCAAATAGAAAATATTAACCAAAATATCAAAAATTATTTTTGTTCTATTGTCAATTGTAGTATAATAGTTATTAGAATTCTATTGAGTTTGAAATTTTCATATATAAATGTGGACTAGGCGACAGTAATGTTCCGGGATAGGAATGTTTGATTGTGTTTCTGGGTTCTTGGTACCCCACTGTGTGGGATATAATGTTATGTATATATGTATGTGTTAATAAATGAAAGAAACCACTAAAAATTAATTACTAAATTTACTTCAAAATTTCGAAGGTTAAAAATGTTGTAGTGCAAGATAAACAAAAGTTTTTATCGTCCATTTTCCTTGTTAACAAACTACGTGATGATTAAGCAATGAATTATTACAATTTTAATTATAAGTCTTGCTCAGTCATTAACGCGTTCACACGCTACAGTAACGTTACTTTAGCGCTAACTTACGCTAAGTCGCGGCGGCTTTCAACACTGTTCTGTCGATTCATCATCTCACCTCTTCATCTCGAATCGTATTGAGTCGAATAAATCATTTTACTAAAATTAATTCGTCAAAGAAATGAAAAAAGTTAATACGTTTTAATAAGTTACCTGCTGCTTTTATTTATATATTATTTAATTTTTGTTTTACTTTTCTTTCCTTTGTTTGCATTAATTAATATTCAGGAAAGTTAATTAACATTTAATGATGAGTGTTTTGCTTCGTAATCTTTCTCATATAAACATCAGCTGTCAGAGAAATATGTTTGATACAATATTTATCACAATAAATTTCGTAAGTTCTGTAATTTTCCTTCGTCACCTCACGTTGAAATCTCCGGCAAAAATGATTGATTGGAGTGTGCAAATATTACTCAAACTGTCACTTTTAACACTTACATCATAAATAATTATATATTATATGTTTCATTTAATTTTTTTTTTGAATTTATTGTTCAATAAAATTCTGCCAAAATCTAATCAGCTCTGCGCACTCTCATGAAACATATAATTATAAAGTTTCGTTCTTTTAAATATAAAAAAATAAAATGAAAGCGAATACTTCTTTGGCCTGTTGTATTAAGATTATTACAATATTATAAATAATACAACAAAGTATAATAAGATAGGTGTAATATGTGAACTATCTAAATAGCATTGAGCAATTGAAATAAAATATAAATAAAGTACGTCTATAATTTCCATCCCACTTAAAATAATCAAGTGGGCATAAAATCAATAAAAATCATGGAGGCAACATTTAAAAGTAAAAGGAAAGTCATTAGAAAGATATTTAAATAACTGAAATTAATTTTCTTATCACAACTCTATAAGTAAGTCCATTCCAAAGTAGAATCATTTTTATCACGATCTCGTTTATTGCTATATAATCCGATAGTAAAATACTGAAATAGCTCAATCGTTTATAGAAGAATTTTAAATGAATCGATATTACCTGACGATTTAAATAAATCTTTAACAATCTATAAAATAAGTAAAATTACGCTCAGCTTTTATGGAACAGGATACTGACTGCGATTCGATAAAATTTCATGTGCACTAATTTTAAATTTTTATATTTTAATATTCAAAACAACAGGATCTAAAATTTACATATTAATATAAGCGCTTTTATATAGTGTCATATAAAATAGGTTTGTAATTTCAGCAATAAAATTGTAATACAAATTGGATGTTTTAAGGTCCTTTGACTCCTCAATAAAGCCTATGTGTCCATGTTCATTCAAACAAACCCCATCCTATCGAATTTTCATTTTGTTCAGAAATTTCAAAATAAATACAATTTATGAAATAATAGTATATTACGTACCGTGAATTGTAAGTGATAGTTTTTAGGTCGAGAATGTAGTTTGGGATGTCGAGACCCGTAGGGTCAGATTTTCTAAACATTCGAGACCTAAAAAATCACTTTCAGTTCGAGGTTAGTAAGTTATTTTTTGCAATACCTGCGTAAATATACGAAAAGGAAAAATAGGTATCAAAATTAACAGTTGTCAGATTGAGGTTAAAAATAAAATTTTAATGATATATATTTACTTACCGTCCACCATGAACGGTAAGTTTCATTTACCATCCAACGTGGACGGTAAGTAAATGATGTAACCATGAAAACCAATTGTGCAATAAAAGTTCCACTTACTGTGTTTAAATTTTGTTATTAATGGTTAACTTACAGTAAAGATATTGCAAAAATAAATAAATGAGGCATTATTGTTTTAAATACCTAATTGGTTTGACTGACTGCTGACATCTATTCTAATACATAGTTAATTTTATTAAAAGACTGTAAGTATAAAAAAACCTGAACATCGGGAGAAATGGTTAGACATTCCAAAATATTCCGACCATAGCAAGTATCAGTACAAATTTGATAGGACTTTTGATGAAATCACGATGATGCCTGATACTATTCCGTACATCTTAGTTATAGTTAATTATTTTAGTAAATTATCCATATCGTTAATCCTGGAATTCTACACTGGGGTCTAAGAAACCTCACGATACTCACCTAATTTTCCATATGCGCATTCGATACTGCCTCGTTTTAATCCTAAACAAATTTTCAATGTAAAATCTCTATGTGTTTGTTGTCATAGTCCAAAATAAAAAGCAGGAACACGGACCACCACTATCAAGAAACGCTCATCCCTTCAAAAAATTATGACATTTGTCGAAAAATTATTTTTCAACCGTTGTTATTATTTTTTTTTATAAAATACAGGTAAGCAGATTTAAAAGAAGCTATTAAAATATAATTTTTCTTTAACGGGTTATAATTCGTAAATGGTGACAGTAAGAGGAAAATGTTTCAAACAATAATTGTAGATAATAACATTTGGAACATTATTCTAATAACAAAATTTTCATTAAACCATAATTTACTGAGATATTTGAAAAACTTGATAGGGTTTCAAATAAATACGAGCTCAGCCACTGAAAACTCACTACAGAATTTTTAGCATGATTCCTATACCTCCCTTACAGGATGTGGCGGTAAAATGTGAATGATTAGGAAAAATGCTGTGTTTTGAATAAAATGTATGGTTCAGGAAAGTTATTAAATGTTTAATGTTTGTCTATAATCCTTAACAAATATTCCATAAGTAAAATTCCTAGAAAAATTACATCCGGTTATGAAAAATTGGTTTTTCTTTTCTTGGGGTATTCAGGACCCCAGTGTAACGTTTGGGTTACTGTGAAAGTAGTGGGACTGTCCAAGTTTTTAAACATTTGGAAAATGATAGATTTGTAATGATCGAAATCCTGCATAGAGTCATATCGAATGGTTTTTTTTTTTTCGACCACTTAGAAATCTGCTCATTGTATGTTTGTAGTTGCTGGGGATATAAGGTACATTGCAAGCATCTTGCGAAATGAATTTGTTTCGTGAGTATTTCAATACAGGTCAGTTCATTTAAGTGCAGGTGCCATTGCTAGGATACTTATTTATAATTGTCAAATATTCGAATGGTGGAAGCGAGACAAATTTATTATTAAAATTAAATTGATTAGGAAATAATGTCGTGGTCGTAGAAAAAGTATAGTGTACAACTCGCATGGAATGTCCATTTCATACTCGTAGGAAATGAGTACCATTCTATGCTCGTTCTACAATATACTATAGTATCGCTTTCGAGAATGTTATTTTCATCTTATGCTGAGAAATATTTGTTCACTTTCTTGTATCATCCACAGGCACAGTACACGTATATTATTGTTGGTAATTGTTTATTATATCTCAATCATTAAAACCTTTCCTACACTACGACTTTTTTACACAGTACATTCTGTAACATATCAACGTCAGAAATGTTTAATTACATTGTCGCTCCTCATAGAAAACAACACACTACTACTACAATTATTTAGTACTATTTAAAATACTTGACATAATATAATAGGGGTAGCGTTTCTATATAAAAACAAAAGGATAGGTTAGGATCGGCGCTGTATAAAATAACCCACGAACAAGAAACGAAACGAAGGTATTTTTCGCTGTTTCGAGTGCTGCAATAACTAGTAGCATCGCTTGGCCATCGGTACAAATATAGATAATCCACCTGGTAGTATATTCTCGATTTTAGTTCCGATTCAGATAACCGAGCTAAGAATACGAATGTAAACATCGTAAAATGGTCTTTAACATGACACGGCAACTGCATAAACTCGGGACAATATCGTTGTATTTATGATGCGATCAGAGGTCTTGCAGTGGACCGTTCGTGGGATATATTCTAGGATCTTATCGCAAGTAAAACGGTGGCAGAACGATAGTGGAGACTTAATACGAAGTAGTCGCTGGCAAGATGGGATGGTATTGCTTTTACAGAAGTTAAAATGAGTGTTGTAGGATTTTTAATTTGTTATGTATAGCACAAGGAAATACAGGAATCATGAAGAGATGTTTTTTACCTCCCGCCTACCTCTGAGTAAGGGAGGTATTGTTTTTGGTCAAAGAATTGGATAGTGGGTTTTCAATGAATAAGCACGTTTTAGGGTCCCTACAATACGATTTTACTATTTTCACGATGATGTCTGTATGTATGTATGTATGTATGTATGTTTGTGTGTGTGTGTGTGTGTGTGTGTGTGTGTGTGTGTGTGTGTGTGTGTGTGTGTGTGTATGTGTAGTCTGTGGCAATTTTTTCGTCTCGCATAACTCAAATACTATAATACCAAAAAAAACAATTTTATGAATTATTGCTTCTTATATTTAAATGAAGAGCTGATTAGATTTAGGATAAAATTGGACAACCGGAAGTAGCTGTTTTTTTACTATTTTCGCGATGATGTCTGTATGTATGTATGTATGTACGTGTGTATGTTTGGGTATGTGTGTGTGTGTGTGTGGTGTGTGTGCGTGTGCATGTGTGTGTGTGTGTGTAGTCTGTGGCAATTTTTTCGTCTCGCATAACTCAAATACTATAATACCAAAAAAAACAATTTTATGAATTATTGCTTCTTATATTTAAATGAAGAGCTGATTAGATTTAGGATAAAATTGGTCAACCGGAAGTAGCTGTTTACTTGAAGCCCTTAACAGTTTTTCGTGAAAAACACGGTTAAATTTTCTTCTTCAACAATTTATGTTATTTTGAAAGTTGTAGAATATTTAATTTTACATGTGTTTCGATTACACTAATTTTATTAATTTTCATTAGATTTAGAGATAATAAAATATAAAGAAATTAGATTTTACAAATCTTGCATTCCTTGTACACCATGGAAACACTTAAAAATTTTTACGAAATGTGACATGTCATTGTGATTGTGAAGCTGTTTTCTTATTGAAATATATGTCAAAAAATTAAATAAATATACGAAATAAAATTAAAATTCTCAAATATAAATAGAAAGTAAACATATAAGAAGGTAGGTTTCCGTATCATCAAATAATATTTTGTACCGTTTAAGAGTAGTATTGGGCGGGAGGTTATGTGTTGGGAACATCAGATTTTTTTTTTGTGTACACATAGGGATAACTTAGTTATTAAAAATAATAATTCCTATCAATTCAATGTAATTTATTAAGTACTAAAGTAAAAATGTGTGTAAATAAATAAAAAGGTATGTATCTATATCATCAAATACTATATTGTATCGTTTAAGAGTAGTATTTGGCGGAAGGTTATGTGTTGGACACAACAGATTTTTTTTTGGAGGTCATTGATTAATAAAATAAATTCACTAGAAACAAAATATGTTCTAGTTTTAAAAGTATGAAAAAATTTTATCCTGATTTTCCGAGCAATAAATTAAAACCAATCACACAGTTACCTTATTTAATGGGTAAAATAACTATCTTCCCCATTAGAATTAATTGATAATTAAAGTATAATTATTGTGTAAAGTAATGTTGATTGAATTTTTTATAATAAATCGTAAATACTACATCTTGGAGAGTTAATTTAATATGTTTTACGTACTTAAGTTTTTCTACATTTCCTCTATAGCGAGAGGAGTCTTCGCTGCGGTTAAGACGATGGCTCATAAATTTTACAAAATTATTCTTGGTTGAAGAAACAAACGACGGAACAAAAAGATGGCGCTGATCGACACGATCAACACGAGCGCGATTGGAACTAATTTTGTAGAAGTTCTTGGTTTTATTTTATAATACATATAAATCAGAATTTTTATGTTTACACTCACTGAAATATAGTAATACTAGAACACTAACTTCTACTATTTTATGAAAATGAAATACAGGTCTTAAACATTTAGATTGTTGTAAGGCCACCCTTCTTTGTCTAACACCTGTTTGTAAAGCGGTTCCTATATTTAAAAACAAGTTGCTTAGTCTTGTTCAAAAGTGATTAATAATATTTTTTTACTCCTCTATAAATATATTCCCATTATTTAAAATTTTCGATGATATATAGTACTCATAATGCACGATAGTGAATTATGTTTCATAATTCACTCATCTCGACCAATCACAGAGCCAGAAATCCATAATTCACGGTTATCTTAAAGACGTGATGTGGATCACTAAGCAACGGCCGTCTGACAGTTGACATGTATTCAGTTGTCATTGTGTATTGTGTATTTCAACGTGTGTTTTCAACGAATTTCGATCATTTTCAACCGTGATTTTGGAATTTACAGGAGTAGAAAAAGTACAGAATAATATTCAGGATTATGGTCATTATTCACCTGGATAATTTGTATAACTTGCCAAAGATTCATGACGCAAACTAACAATAGGTTTGTTCCAAGTGGTCATTTCTGACAAGTTTGTGACATGTTTGTGACAAATTTCAATGGGTCTGCGAAAAATGTAAACAAGTTAACTTTGAAACATAAGTTTAATTTCTTTTTTGTGGCGAAAAATGTATGAATTTCTTTATTTATATTTATATTTAAGGTTAGCTGTCAAAACAAAAAATTAGCAAGCACATGCGCTTCATTCCACTCGCCGTTCCAGTCTATGTTTACATTTTTCGCAGGCGCACTGAAATTTGTCACAAACATGTCACAAACTTGTCAGAAATGACCACTTGGAACAAACCTAATATACGACGTTCCTTGATTGTTTGGCGCCGACTCAAAATTAGTTACTTACAATAGTTTAAGAGTTTAGTTATTAAAACTAAAAACGTGTGTTTTATTTTTTTCTTTTCAGTTTCTTTTTCATCGCTTCAATTTTTTGTTAAAAGATCTTATTGTATATTTTGTACCTTCTTTCAAGCAAAAAAATTTACTGAATATCTTAGCATAGATAGATTGCAAATACAAATGGAATCACAAAACAATTATATTTTGTTCCGCTTAGAATTTAAACAGATCCCTCTTCAAAGTCAAGGAATTCAAACGTGCAACTAAATTTACTCGCAAAAACAGTTCGAATAAACTACTCCATATAATCACGTGACCACACTCAACCGATAATTTAAATCATACCATAAATAGCTTCCCTTGGGCCGTATTCATTAAAATTAAAAAGTGGGCAATAACTTATAGAAAAAGTAGCAGAGCTACTCTCAGAATAAAACAACTGACGACTACGCGTGTCGTCGCAACACCACTGCGAAAGTAAAGCTGCGTTTACAACAAAAACTACAATCGCGAACACGGAGACGAGGTCGTATTTGGTATGGGGCATTTATGTGATTATTGACTTGATGAAATTGGATGAAATTGTTGAGAATTGCTCGCATGTTTCGGTTTTTATGAATGGAAAACTTTTTTCGCAGCTGATGCCACTTTATTTAATTTTTAAACGGAGCAAAATACAGAAAATCTTTGGAATAATAATTGTAGCTAATAATATTGTACATCTTTTTGAATATAACAAAATTTACTTTAAAAACCTGAAAGGCTTTCAAGTAAACTACTACTTACTGTTGAAGAAATGACACCAAAATCTAATGAGCTTGTAAATTGAACATCCAAATTCTTAATATGAAAATTGAAATAAATATTATACCAGGTGAAGAACTGAAATGTGGCGTATAGTTTTTACCTCCCGCCACATCCTGTAAGGGAGGTATAGGAATCATGCTAAAAATTCGGTAATGAGTTTTCAGTGGATGCGCACGATTTAGTGTCCCTCAAATACGATTTTAATAGATTCGCGATGATGTCTGTGTGTGTGTCTATCTGTCAGTCTGTGTGGATCTCTGGGGTTACGGTTTCTCAAAAACTACTAAACTGAAAATTTTAATATTTTGTATATATCAATTGTATTTCCTTTAGAAGAACTGATTAGTTTTTGGTGATAATCCAATAACTGGAAGTGGTAGTTTACTTGAAGCCCTATCAAGTTATTTTGAAATATCTGCGTAAATTATGATTTAATGACAATTTTTGTTATGAGAATTATTGTTTGAATCATTTTGCTGTCACCATTTACGAATTACAACACGTTAAAAAATTATATTTTGACATTTTCGTTTAAATCTGCAAACCTATGCTTTTTGATATAAATAAAACAACGGTTGTAAAATGGAAAAAATGTTTTTTTTGATATGTGTCATTTTGAAGAGATGAACGTTTCTGTATTGTTCGATAAGAAATTTATGGCAGGAGGTATTGTGGTGCCCACAACAGATTTTTTTTTATATTGCTGTATCCTCTTATCTATTCACTTTACAGCAAAAGTGTAAATATAAAAGTTATATCAATCAAATTTCGGTAAAAATAGTTTTCATAGCAACCGTTCAACAAACGAATGACAACGCACTTCGATGGCGATATCTTTCAAAATTTGTTTTAAGAATAATCACTAACAGGCAGATTCATAAAAGGGATTAGCGTTAACTACATTTTTTTCATCACCTTTAACTTCGTTTCTAAATTAATTATATTATCAAAATGGATACCTAAAGAAGGACATAGAAGCAAGGGGAGAAAACACCAAAGATGGTAGGATGACATAACCAAATTCAACAACCACTGGCCTAACCATTTCACAAGATAGAGAGAGGTGGAATTGATAGGCTCATTATTATTATTATTATTATTATTATTATTATTTTTATTATTTATCTTAATTTTTATGCTAACCAATTTTGATTACAACCTTAGTTAAAATAATTATGTTCTGTGAATATAAAATGAAGTTACGAGTATTATAAAAATGGAGTTAGCGCATTTCCTTTTATGAATATTAATTCCAAATCAGCAAAAAAGTAATGTATTCAACACGGCACCAACGACAGCATTCATTGACGAGGCAAACGGTAGCCTATGCTGTAAATCTAATATTTTGATGCCTAGTTAAACAATAAACTATTTTCTCTATTCTGTACCATTTAAAAGTTGTGCATAACATTTATTTATTGAACAACTCGGGCATTTAATAAATCAATGATCATAAAATTCAAGTTCCCCTTTCAATCTTTAATTATCGGTTTCTAATCTGGCGTTTGATTAGAAATTCGATACCCAAATTTCAAATCTAGAGCAGCCCAACACATTTTCGCTCCCATTTAGACGGAGTTCTCCGGACATTGGCCAACTCTCACCTATTGTAAATAATTATTATTTAGATGACTGGCCTTTTTGTGCGGCGGCAGTGGCGTGCGTGTGCGCTTTGCCCGGGGGCAGTGGTTAACGCTGTACTCGAGTCATCAGCCAGGTGAATTTATGATCTGCAGACAAGAATAGTTAAAGTTTTATTTCAATTTGCGGTTGGGTTATGAGTGCTTGTCAAGTTTATGGCCACTGTTTGTTTTTACCTACTTATATGACAGAAATTGTAGTTTGTTATTACTGATTGTTATCTTCTGCATATATATGTAAGGGGGGTATTGTGATGGGTCCAAAATTGTAATCACTATTATATGCACGAAATAACTGAATTATATGCTCATATATATGCACTGATTTTTTGGGAAATATGCACTATATATGCACAAATATGACAATATATGCAGCAAAATATACAAAAAAAAATCTTAAATTGTTAGATAAAAAGTATAAATGAATGCATTATGAATTTTATTACACAATACAGTCTTAATCCTGATTCACAATTAACAAATATACTACTATTATACATATAAACTAAGTCTAGAAACTTAATATTATAAGATTATGACTTATTTACATAATTACAATAACAAATTATTCAAAATTTTCTAAAAAATATAAAAGAGAAACATAAGTAAAATATATATTCAGATGAGAATTCACGGTCTTATATTCATTGTACCCACTTTTATCAGCATTCGTGTATACAATGAATACCTACCGTTACCATTACAGGGACTTCTCTATAAATATTAGAGTTTATTGGTTTGTGTATTTGCTTATTGTATTGTTTATTGCTTTTTCCGTTGCATTCTTCTCTTTATTGCGGCCTCCTCCAATATTTGGAAATTATCAATGTGCATTACCAGAAATTTCATATTGTTTACCACTAGACAAAGTTTTAAAAATAATTAAATATGCAATTATATGCAATTTTTGTAAAAATATGCATAAAAATGCCCAAATATGCAATATATACAATTAGTAATTAACATTAATTAACTCTAATCATTGTAATTCGTCCAGAAAATTGATTTTATTTAAAGAAATACAAAAATTAAAATATATGCACGTTGCATATAATCTGCTCTTTAGTAATAAATATTTTCAAACCTGGTGGAGTATGGTATCAAATCAAAGGTCTCAGGAAGAAGACTTGAAGTCAAATGTCAAAAATTAACTAATTTTGAACGATCGTCAATAGTTTTTTTGTGCAATACTAGTTTGATTATAAATTTAATGTCTCAAAGAGGAGAGCTGCACTAAAATGTAAAAATTACTGGTATTCTCTGTTGTTGTAGAACCTTAAATAGTGTGCTTTTGAGGGAGCTAGTATCGTCTATACATTCTGGTTACTATTGACAGGTCTATACTAAGTGCTACAAACTAGGACATTTTAAAATTTGGCACTTTTACTTTGCAAAAGTTATTGGGCGCGTTCAACCAAACCTAGCAGCTAGATCGCTAACCTAGCTGTCACAGCTGAACGTATTGCTAAGTAACCGCTAGATTTCAGCAGCTAGACTAGTGACCAAGCGAAATAAATTTGCGCTAGATGAGCTAGCGAACCTTCTAGAACTGTCAAATGTATAAAAATTCATTTGTAATGTCATCAATATTAACCATGTCTGCAAAAAACCTATAAAAATAACTTAAAATGTAGTGAAATATATGAAGTATTTGACACCTATTAGTTACCAATATCAAAATATTGTTTTGGATTTGTCTATTATCAGAATTTGAGGTTAATTCCACCTATCTTGACTGACACAAGATGACAGTACCAGCAAAATTCCGTTCATGTTCATAGTACTTTTCATCTGCTAGAATCTATTACTAGCAAACGCTAGCTAGCCGCTAGGTTCGGCTGAACGCCATTGATTAACTTGGAGATCAACAATTTTTTTCATAGCAACAGTGTTAAATCTTAAAATGCCCTAGTGAGTAGCCCTTAGTATAGACTTATGAAGATCAGCCTGGGTGTTTCAAATATTCTTACATAAATTATGATTTCTTGTGTATTACAACGATGAACTTTTGACTGAGAATGTACGAGTGGTCATGAACGCGCATTCCCTGTCGAAGACGCATATTAGTTTGTAGTCTTAACTTAAACTTGTAATATAATCTGATAAACATATTTGGTAAAAAAGAAATAAGAAATTTAGACAAATTCATGTCCAAAACAGTCAGACAAGCGTTCTTTTCATCATCGGAGTCATCTATGTCATAACAAACCACCATCCATCACAATTCCATCTAACCTCGCCAAATTTCAAAGCCAGTTTCACAAGCAACAAATAATCGTTCTCATCACACGTTCCACTTTTGTTACAAAACAAGTGAAGCCGGCTCGTTTCAGCTCATCTTATCTCCCGCGTTTACTGTCACTTGTGTCACGTCTTTATTCTTGCGTTGCGTTATGTCTTGCGTTGCGGGGTCTTACGTTACGTGCTGCGGCAGATAAGACAAAGAGAGAGAGAGAAAGACGCTTCTTCGTGCCGGGATGGACGGTACAAGTGTGTAACTGATGCTAAAAATGCCGTTCTAGATTGAGGACCTTGTTTATTGTTATTAGATGTGTTAGACGTGAGAAAATATGCGAATGAGAGTGAAATTGTTTTCCTCAATGCTAAAGTCGATAATAGGCTTGTAAACTGTAATCTGTAGACAGAGGAATTTATATTTACTAACTAAATTATCTGATGTTACCAACACATAATTTCCCGCGAAAAATATTTGTCCGAAGTCCTCTGCTTTGTAGCTACTCCATTTGCGTATACATTTTCGTATCTATTGGGATCTGACATGGGGGCGTGGCCTATAAAAAATGACGTCAATTGGGGTGAAGATTCGAATGTGACATTAGTACTGTTCGCCTATAAAATATAAAAAAAAAACTAAATTTTAAAGAAGTTGAACGCATTTTGACAATTGATTAAATGTGGGAAAAAATTAAATGAAAGTGACAGTGGCTGTGGGTGTAGTGGCTTTCTGTATGTCAAACATCGAATTTACGAGGTGATCCCCATCAAATAAAAAGGAAAATTGCAGAAGATGAACAAGTGATGAGTGTTGTTTGTTCCTGCATGGCTGGTTTATGGTGAAAAATGCAAAACTGCATTGCTACGTTATTGTTCTGTTATAGGTTACCTAGTTGTACGTTTCTTGATCTAAATCAACTAAATAAACAAATAACTAAAAATGAACAAATATAAGGAACATTAAGTTTGAATACAAATTTAATTAAATTTATGAACTTAGTTAAATACAAAGTGAAAAGATTCGGAACAAATTTGTAATATAAGCTAAAATTTTATTTACTTAGATGTGCATAACTGTCTGGTACAAAATATTCGGAGCATATTATTTATTGTAAACGCATTCATGTTGTTTACTTTTGTTAGTTTTTTTGCACTTCAAATTGGTTTACTTTATAAATAAAACGTTTGTCCAGCTTCAGAGAATAATGGAATGTAACGTCCAGATTTTTACGGGACTTATTATTACACCCTTTTACTGCACGGTGCACTTTATTTTTCGTTTTTTCGCGGTGTTTAACTACAATTTCGTTCATTTTTATCTCAAAAAATCGTTATTCCCGTTTGACGTAATGTATTTCTAACGGAATCTTCACCCTACTTTATGTTCGAAAATAAAACACTAGATGGCACATCGCTACATGTCAGATCCCAATAAAGCTCAACTTTTACGTCTTACCGTTATTGTTCACGTAAGCAAGCCAAATTTATTTCATTTCCTTTCTAATCACAATCATATCTCCGATGGCCACAAGCCAAACGCAGCGCGAGTTGTAAGGTCAGTTCTTAGTGCTCTGCAGCCTGGCTGGACTCATGGACTGGTCACTGTTATCTATGATAATCTGCGCTGTTGGAGTACAGGGCGGGGAACACTAAGAAACCCGACAATTTGTCTGTGTTGTGTTGACTCCTGAGGCCGATCACGACTGCGGAGATTTGCTCGATGGCTGACTCTTTCTCTTGTGGGGAATATAAATAGACGAAGAGTTTTATACGGAGAATTAATAGGTGTTTAGATGTAATAAGAAGGAGATACTGTTACGTTGCTAATAAATTGACTTTAGGTCCTTCACTAATCCTCGATTCCAGGATGAACTTATTGAGAATTTCAGGTCTAATTTGACTGTTTAATATAACCATACTTATGTTTGACATGGGATGACGCCGATTCTTATAAAGTTCTATAGATCATTTGTTAGAGTGGATCAATCTGCGTTTCTTTTCTTTTAAATCTGTGTAATTAGGTTTTTCTTCATCTTCCTATATTTTGTATTGGCCTGCCAGTTTAAATCATCGCGAAAATATTAAAATTCTATTGTAGGAACCCTAAAATATGCTTATCCATTGAAAAGTCACTACCGAATTTTAGCATGATTCCTGTACCTCTTTTTTAGAATGTAGTGGGAGGTAAAAACAATACACTGTGATCTGCCACCTTCAAATATGATTAAATGTTTAATTGTGTATTCTTCCCTTCAGAAATATCACACTTGATAGAATTGTAATTAATAACTATTTTAGAAAACAACTGACTATCGCATTTTTAAATATAAATTAAATAAATTTATTTTCATACATTTTTTGTTCTACATATTATTCCCAACATTTTATATTGGAATTTTTTGTTTTGCTGTTGTTTCTATATTTAATAGTATATTGTGTCATTAGGAGTAAATGTGATACTTTGGGTGCTGAGCATGTAAGTTTGAACAACGAGCGAAGCGAGTCGAACAATTACATGCGAAGCACCTAAAGACACATTTACTCCGAATAACACATGCTATTTTTAGTCTTAATTGTTATTCATTAAGCCACAATGATTTTATTAAAATGTTGTGACGTCATAGTAGAGATCTAAAAGAGTAGATATTTAAATAATTTTTGTTACATAAATGTTCTATTTTATTGTAATAATAATAATAAAATAAGTAAAAAAATATATGACTACAATTACTTACAATCTGTACTGTTTTAGATCCAGCAACATCTCTACTATGACGTCACAACATTTTTTAAAAAATCATTGTGGCTTAATGAATAACAATTAAGACTTTTTAAAGGTGCAGATAGTCTTCAGTATAGATAAAGTTTCATAAAAAAAAAATAAAAAAAAATGGTGAAAGACCCCATTACAACCTAACTATTTTTCATAATATTTTACTTTGTCTGCCGCCGGCGTAAATGTGTTGCCAAGGATACACTTTTACGCCGGCGGCGACAATATTGAACTTCTGCTTGTTGAATACAAATACATAACAACGTACTTTTATGACGTTTGAAGAAAAAATAAATTAAATTAAATGTATTGTACAGTTCTTTGCATTGTTATAAAGTTTCGTTATTCTTTTCTCTTTTCTCGTTCATTGCACACACAAACGTCACTCAAAGGACCTCAACTATATACTGAGATCTATAATATTAAATCTAATCTCTTAGCCTTAAAGTAATAAATAAAATATTAAAATACATATTTCGGTAACTAAATCAGTAAAAGTAAAAGGAATAAAATTAAGGTTAAACCAAATTCGTGGTCAATATAAATCAGGGATCAGGATACAATTTTGACCACTGACTTGGTTTACAAAGACTAGATTAAAGTTTTTAGTTTGTTCTTAACCTTAAAAAATTACAATGCACCGAGATATTACAACTACTAGCTGTTAGTTTATAATTATTCTTGCTTCGTACTCTTTTATGATATGTTTGTTCTAACGATTGTCCCTCTTCTTGCAGAGTAGCAGTTGGGGCTGCTGGTGATCGTGTGATGAGTGTGGTGGACACATCACTCGCGTGGTTCCGCTACCTGCCCCATGCGCCACTGACTCTCCCTCCACCCGCCATGCGCGAGAAGGACTCCTCGCCCCGCAAGATGCTCGTGGCGACCAGCGGCCATGCATCCCCCAAACAGGCCGCCGTGTACCCGCTCTCCCTTCCCCCCGACGCCGACGACGACGACCCCGCCGCAGCCATGCCCTTCGACCTGTCCAGGCAGCACACCCGCTCGCCCGGACCCCATATGTCACCAGCCGGTCGTCCACCTGTCGAAGAAAACGCCCAAGCTACTGATCAGCCTCTGGACTTACGCGTCGACCATAAGAAGTTGTCTTTAGTCATCGTCAGGAGGAGGGTTGAAGATGAGAATAGGAATTTAGTTAGTCCTGCTGCTAGCGATGACAAGGAAGACCAAATAGTTGATGACCATAAAAGTAGAAGTCCCCTACCACAAAACAACAATATCAAGTCGTTTAATCACCATCAGATTGGAGGATATCCTGTTTTGTTTCCTCCTCAACCAATCCATCCGATGATGCTGGAAGCTATGTATCGTGCCGGGACGGATAAAGTTCCTAGACTACCTATTCCGTACCCTAGCAGTCCTCCTGGTTATCCTCAACGATACCCTTTTCTTAGTCCTAACTTGTTGAGTCCTCCTGTAAATGTAAGTCCCGTCGGAGTTCCTTTTGACGTTTTAAGAGGACAAGCTGCACAACCACAAAATAACAACAAACCTTTCGTGGATAACACTTCGTCTGTTGGAGGTAAAATGAAAGACAGATATGCGTGTAAGTTTTGCGGAAAAGTATTTCCTAGATCTGCAAATTTAACTCGTCACCTTCGTACGCATACTGGGGAACAACCATATAAATGCAAGTATTGTGGAGAGATCGTTTAGTATCTCTTCAAATTTACAACGACACGTTCGAAACATCCACAATAAAGAGAAGCCTTTCAAATGTCCTCTCTGCGAAAGGTGTTTCGGACAAAAACTAACTTAGATCGTCATCTAAAGAAGCACGAAGCCGATGGTCCTACTATTTTAGATGATCGAGTACTTCAACGAAGAAATATGTCTCATAGAAGTATGAGCGAAGAATCATACTTCGAAGAAATCCGTTCCTTCATGGGCAAAGTCACCGATGGACGGCTCCTACAACACTTACCTTCTCCAAGAAGTCTTCAGAACTTCCAACATTGGTCAACTCCCTACCCGTGCCTTTGATAGTTCCAAAATACCGACGCCTTCTACTCCGGAAGAATCCAAAAGGGATTCTTCATATTTTAGTGACAAAGACAATTTCTCCTCACGATCGTCGACGACCTCCGAGTATTCAACGACCGCTAAAGACCAGGAAGATGTCAACGGCAGTAGGTCATCTCCAGAGAAGAAAGAACAACTGGAGGACAACAAGATATATCGGATGATAAGGACAGCTGTAATAACAACAATACGTGAGTTTTGTTTCTGAGTCCTGGTTGGGTTTATTTTCGTCCACAAAAAGTATTCTTTTATTTATTTGTTGTTTAAATAAGACAGCCAGGATGCTTGTTATCAAAACTCTACTTCCGAAACAATTAACAATGGGTCCTTCGCTAGAGCCACAAAATGGCAAATAAGTCATTTTTTTTTGTAACTGCACCAACAAACATCGCACTAGATAAATAGAAAATAATTATTAAAATATTTGGATTTTAAAGATAAAAATTCTGGCGTCATTATATTGTTCTGTGCTTCTCTCTCGCACATCTATTCTATTTCTAAATTCTTTAGACTTCTTTTATTATTGAGCTGTCAGATTGTTGAAGTGTCAAATGATTGGTACACAGTAAAAAATTTAGAGTCAAAATTGACTAAATTTCATCGGTTCATCGTTAATTTTTGTTAATTCAAGTTTCAAATTTGTTC
This sequence comes from Poecilus cupreus, assembly GCA_963942605.1. Taxonomy (NCBI): domain Eukaryota; kingdom Metazoa; phylum Arthropoda; class Insecta; order Coleoptera; family Carabidae; genus Poecilus; species Poecilus cupreus. The sequence goes on from OZ012722.1 coordinate 12,152,714, forward strand.
GCAAGTAACAATTATTTTTGTGTATTTCGTAACTAAATATATTTTTAAATACAGTAATTATTAAATTTATTTTTATGTGCTTTTGACGCAATATTTTAGTAATTATATTGAAGCAGAACAATAAATCATAGTTATTATAACAAATTAAGTTGTTACAAAGTGTACAAACTTTCGTTAACAATTTCAAATTGATAAGGAAGCTAAATTATTTGCTGTTATTGACGAGTCTATTTGTTAAATTTTATAAATCCAGCAAAAACAAAACAACTATTTGTCTTGTTAAAAATTCAGAATTAGCAAAATTTTAATCTAAACAAATTCTCATATTTGTTCAAATTGTTAATTTAATACAATATGAGGTGTATTCAGTAGTTTATCTGTTAGTTTTTAATGGCCTGTTAAAAAGTTTAACCAATACAAATATATGTGTTAAATGAAATTTTCAATTTTTATTCAGTGACTTCTGTTGTTATTGGTTAAAA